>JALIZH010004215.1:0-16871 GCA_030522465.1 Rhipicephalus appendiculatus | reverse complement strand
TTACTTTCCCGACCAATCAACTTCTCCACTATCGGTCTTCGCTGAAATCTTTGATAAACAGGGAGCGCCAACTGCTCGATCAGTATGCCCTTACTCCTGAAGAATCGTTGTCGCTTAGTGCATACGAGCAAAAGAAACGCCGCGAACTTAACGCACATAAATGCAAGAAATTGCTCAGAGACGGTGTAACACGTCGAAATTCAACGCCTCCACCTTCGATCCGGGAAACGACGCGTACCCCTGCACCTGATAACATTATTAATATTTCCAGCGCCACTTTATCCAAAGAAGAACTCAGCCTTTTTTCTCGCGGGTTAAGTTTTTGCCCTGCAAGCGGCAGCTACAATGAATTTCAGTTGTACAAAGATTTAGACAACTTCGCACGAAATATGAGGCTGCATGAATATTTCTTCGATCAGCCGGCTCCGGCCGACGAATCCAACAGCTTTACCTTCGGCTAAACGCTGGACACCTGAGTCTCAACGAGATAAATACCTTGACATATATTAAAGCGGTCACGCGAGATATTATTCAGGCTTATAACGAGCGACGTTCTTTTCGAGGAAACCTATCGAACCTAGAACTGAAAGCTGTAGCGAATCTAAGTGAGCGCGCCGATATCACAATCAAACCTGCGGACAAAGGTGGTGCCGTTGTGGTTATGGACACGATTAAATATGTCGCTGAAGCTAGCCGCCAATTAGATGATAGGTTGTTTTACAAACGAATCGATGCCGATCCGACTGAGGAATATAAAGCGGTGTTAGGTAGCACAATAAACACACTGATAAAGGATAAAAAAATAAATGATCGGGCAACTTCTCTTATTCCTCTTAATCCGGTCGCAGGTAGATTCTACTTGTTGCCAAAGATTCATAAACAAAATAACCCTGGTCGCCCAATTGTTTCCGGCATAGGCACCGTAACAGAAAGCTTATCGTGTTACGTAGACGGCCTGATCAGCCAGATACCTCCCACATTCCAATCATTTTTTGCGTGATACCAACCACTTCCTGTCAGATATCAACAACCTTAATGTACCTATCAACTCTCTTCTTGTCACTCTCGATGTTACATCTCTTTACACAAACATACCTCACTTGGACGGCATACGGGCCGTGGCTGAGGCTTACGATCATTCCGCTCTTGATAAGTCCATTCACAGCTCCACTTTAGCTATACTGCTGGAAATGATTCTACAATACAATAACTTCGAATTCAATGGAGTGCACTATGTCCAAGTCAGCGGTACGTCCATGGGTACAAAGATAGGCCCAAATTACGCGAACATATTCATGGGAATCCTCGAGAACAATTTCTTGTCGGGTCGTTCGTTGAAGCCGTTTTTCTATAAGAGATTCATTGACGACATATTCATGATTTGGTCGCATGGTGAAGCGGAACTTTTGTCTTTCATTTCGGACTTTAACAATGCTCATCCTTCCATATCATTTTCGCACTCATATTCGCCAAGCACCATTAACTTTCTCCGATGTCACAGTATGTCTGCATAATACGCAATTAACTACCAAACTGTACCGCAAGCCCACTGACAGACACCGGTACTTACATTTTGAAAGCAGCCACAAAAGGCATTGCAAATCCAGCATACCGTATAGCCAGGCCTTACGCTTTAAGCGAATTTGCTCCGAAAAGTCTGACTTTGATGCTAACTGTAACGAACTACGCACTGCCCTTCTTAAACAGAAATATCCGGCAAAGTTAATCGATGACGCGGTGATGCGCGCCGACGCACTTGATCGCACAACACTCTGCAATACCAAGGAAAATGCTAAGATCCGTTCACAAATTAACTTGGTGTTAACACACAATGCATCGGCTCCGAATGTCGCAGTTATTCTCCGAAAACACCACAATATTCTTCAGCAGAGTCAACGCCTCACAAGAGCCTTTTCACAACCACCACGTGTCGTATACAGACGAAGGCAAAAATCTACGCGATTTGATAAGTTCGTCTAAAACCAAATGTAATGACAACATTCACGTAGTTGGTTGCCGTCCCTGTAAAAAACCCCGCTGCAAAGTGTGCGCTCACATGCAAACAACAACCATAGCAACCAGCACAGCGACTAATTTCAAGGTAAATATCAGAGGCAATTTCAATTGTGACTCAAAGAATGTCGTTTATTTGCTAGAATGTTCAATCTGTCATTTACAATACATAGGTCAAACTGAAACGGCTTTTAGGTACCGCTTTAACAATCATAAAGCTCATGTGCATGCGCTTCCTTCCTTACCAGTTTCAAGGCATGTCACCGATGCAGGTCATTCCTTCCGAGCCACAATCCTAGAATCAGGTTTTAAATCACATCATGAACGCGTGGTTAGGGAATCATTCCTTATTCATAAATTTAAAACTCTGTCTAACGGAATGAACGAAAGCTCGGGAGCACTATGTTGGTTGAGCTAGTTTAACTATTTGCCGATTATTGCGTCCTTTATGCCTGTCGCCTGTGTCTCTCATGATTTTGAACGTAGTCTTTGAGCGGTTTTTATATTGTATCATTTATGCACTTAAGGATTTTTTTTTATTATTATTATTATGATTACTTATTTTTTTTAAAGTGTATCCTGCTACCTTTGTGTACACATGAACGACTGCGCGTAGATTGCTGTTCTATCTGGTTTTGCGAAGTTAGCGGTTTTATTTCATGCTATCTTGTTCTTGTAAACCTGGTTCGATGCGTAGAAGTTACCTTGTATCTAAGATGTGCCATCTCAATAGTGCGCAATGTCACGTGTATTGTATATAGCCACGTGCACTTATTGATTTGCAATTGTTCATCTGCAATCGTATGTCAAGATCTGTAAACTCATTCATTCTGGCGATACCGAAGCCAGCCGCTTATATATGCGCCCTGCGTGGCCTCTTGAATTTACTCTGACGAAGGCAGGCCCTCCTGCCGAAACGTTAGTAAAATTTGCGTTTCGTACGGTTGTCGTCCTCTTTTTTTCGACTGTATATATATATATATATATATATATATATATATATATATATATATATATATATATATATATATATATATATATATATATATATATGATTCAAAAGAAAGTTCTGTGGGTCCGGTGCACATATAGTCAAGAAATGAAGGAGCACACTACGAATATTGAATATTTTTTACTGGTTAACGTTTCGGCCGTGACACGGCCGAAACGTTAACCAGTAAAAATATTCAATTTTCGTAAGTGTGCTCCTTCATTTCTTACTATATATATATATATATATATTGTAAAAACTTCCGAGAGTAGTGCAACATAGGAAACAAAACAATATTTATTATATCCTAACAGTTTCGGCTGGCGGTCCAGCCTTCTTCGGAGGATGTAAGTCGAATGGCAGGCCCCGCAGCAGAGGGCCGCCCACCCAGTTTAGGAAAAAAAAAAGAGAGAGAGAGAGAGAGAAAGAAGAAAGAAAGTGAGAGAGAAAGAACTAATGACGGAAGGAACAGCGACAATTGCTTTGCTGGGGTGTTCGTCAGCGAAGGAAAGAAAAGAGGAAAGAAAGCAGCAACGATGGAGAGCCGCCGAAAGCGGGCGGGGTTATCCGTGTATTGTCTACGAGGGGTAGATAAGAAGGGCGGCCTGAGCAAGCGGCCAAGGAAAAGGGGAAAAGATAAGAAATGCCGCTTCTACACATTGCACATATGGTTCAAGTTCAGATGGTTCGGCGGTTGGCCCGCGGCGCCGGGCCGTACACACACAAGGAGAGCCACATACGACCCGCTCCAGCTTTAGGAAAACGTTGGCCACGATACAAGGCTAAATGTGCACCCCTCCTCCGCTTTTTATGCAGAAAAATTATATAATAATCAATAATACTCAAAATAAATAAATGAAGAATCACTAAAAGATAAGCTGACAAAAGTAAAAACAAAGGGGAAAAAACAAGACACGTGCCGGTTCATGCATGCAGCATCGATATTTTTTATTGTCTTGTGTACCGGAATTCACGTATTTATAAATAAATAAATTAATTCTATTTCTGATTGCTACGATAGGTCGCGGAGGCACGTCAGTCGCCCAGGGCTCTCGTTGATTCCCTGGGAGAGTGATTTGAATTTGTTTATGAAATATGACTCCCGCTGTTCGCGCTCCCGTGTGTTCTGGAAGCCGGATTGTAGGAGTATAACACTTATGCGCTCGAAAGAGTGACCAGGCAGGTTAATGTGTTTGGAGAACGGCAAATTAGGGAGGCCTTTCACGTGTGCCCTGTGGTTGTTGAAACGCAAACGGAACGCGGTTTCCGTCTGTCCAATGTATTCCTGTTTGCACACTTCACAGCGAATTTTGTATACCACATTGGCCGAGTCACAATTGAGGTCGTCTTTAATTTTATACACAAAGTCTGAATAGGAGGCTTCAGCCGTATTTGTGGTCACCATGTGTGTGCACACCCTGCAACGAGGTTTCCCACATGGTTTACAGCCCTGATATTGGTCGGATTTGTGTGTTTTCGCCCTAACAAGCAAGTCTCTCAGGTTTTTATTTCTTCGGTAAACCACCTTGGGCGGAGTTTGAAAAACGGCAGAGAGTCGACTACTCTGTTTAAGTATGTTGAAGTGGCGGCTTAGTATCGAGTTTACCCGAGGGGCGGCGGCGGAGTATGTGAGGATTAAATTTGCCCCTGACGTTATATCTTTATCTCTGTCTTTTTCTTCCATTGTTACTTCTCGGTCCAAAGAGCGAGCGCGCTCAATTGCATTGTCAATGATTTTTTCTGGGTACTTTTGACGCAAGAAGGCTGCTCTCAATTCCTGTGCGTGGGTGTCAAATTGTGTAATTTCAGAGCAAATCCTCCTGTATCTGTGGGCTTGAGAGTAGGGGACACCCGTTTTGCAGTGATGGGGGTGACTACTGTGGAAATGCAGGTACTGTTGGCGGTCAGTTGGTTTTTTATATAGGGAAGTAGAGATGCTCGTGCCACTGATTGATACAGTGACATCCAGGAAATGAACACTCACCTGCGAGTATGTGTGTGCGTGAATGTTATCGAAGGGTGCAGGGAGTTGAAATCAGAAATGAATTTTGAAAAGGTCATGCTCACCATCGGCCCACACGAAAAATATATCATCAAGGAAACGTCGGTAGAATATCGGTTTGGATGGAGAATTTTCGAGGAAAGGACTCTCTAAAGATGCCATGAAAATATTTGCGTAATTTGGGGGCCATTTTGGTTCCCATGGCAGTTCCATTGACTTGTAAGTAATGTTTGTGGTCGAATTCAAAGTTATTATGTTTGAGTACAAGATTTAGAAGCACCTCTAAAGCGTTTTCATCGCACTCACTCGTCGATTTACTTTTTCCATAGGCGGCGATTGTGGCGGCGATTCCTTCGGTGTGGGGAATGTTGGTGTACAGTGATGAGACATCCATGGTGACCAAATAGCTTCCTGGTGGTACTTCAAGGTTTGAGACTTCTCGAAGGAAGTGGCTGGTGTCTTTCACATACGATGGAAATGATTCTGGGATGTGCCTGATGAGAGAGTCGATAAAACTAGAGATTTTTTCAGTGGCGGTGCCGTTACTGGAAACTATAGGTCGGCCGGGATTGTTAATCTTGTGAATTTTAGGTAGTAAATAGAAGCGGCCAGGAGAGGAGTTGCCCGGTGTCATCATTTTAAGCATAGGAAGCGTTATCTTACCGCTTTTACGTAATGAGGTTAATGAGGCCTTAATTTCCTTTTCATATTGCTCTGTGGGATCACAAGGGAGTTCTTTGTAGAAATTATCATCTGCAAGTTGGCGAAGCCCTTCCTTTATGTAGTCGGTCCTGTCGAGTACAACCACAGCGCCACCCTTATCGGCCGGTTTGATAATTATGCTCGGGCTGTCACTTAAACTGCGCAACGCCTGCCGTTCCTCATTGGACAAATTGTTGCGAATGGGTCGGTGCTTTTGATATTCCTTGATTATATCCCCCTGCACGGCTGAAATGTACATGTCTAAATATTTGTCTCGTTGTTCGCTTGGAGTCCATGATTTATCGGAAAATTGATTTGGTTGTGTGCTGCTTCGGTCATGAAAATATTCTTTTAGACGCAAGGTTCTGGCGAAGTTGTCCAAATCTTGGTAAAGCTGGAACTCGTCAATTTTTCCAGTGGCGGGGCAGAAGGTTAGACCTTTTGATAGCAGCTTTATTTGCGCAGGTGTCAAAGGTTCGCTAGACAGGTTAACCACATTGGTGGCATCGGTGCTATTCTGAGGAGATTCACGGGAGGTTTCGGATGGATTTATATACATTGTGGGAGGATGACTGGCGGGACTGTTCGATGCCGGCCACGCGCCGTCTCGCTTCAATTTCTTGTCCTTTTTGCCCTGAATTGTCCATCGCTTTTGCTCTTCGTATTTGGAAAGCTCCTGTGTTTCTAACTGCGTCAAACTGGCCTGATTTAGTCGCGCCTGTTCCTCCCCCTTAAGTTCCGCCGCCCTACGTGTGCTGTGCTGTATTACGACCCGCGTAAGCTTAATAGATGCTTCTTTTAAGATATTGCTCCACTGCTGTTGTTCATTTTCGTCAAAAGTACCCATTGCGGGTTGTAGTTTAACCGTTAGACCCTTTGGTGTGAATCCCGATGAGATATATGTTTCTAAGTTTGAAGCATGCATTTGAAATCTAACGCGCTTATCAATTGTTTTCCTTATGGCCATGAATTCGCGAGACCAACATGTGCTGGAGCGGGTCGTACCTGACGTGTTGATGAGTCAGTCCCTGCGTGGGGAAGCACTGCCACCGGCAGCCTCTGCGTGGCCCCGAGTGGTGTCGTAGGGGCTGTTGTTCCTCGGGCCATGCGGGGCCCCCCTCGGCGCTCGTTGCGATGGTCGTCGGTGCCGGCTACCGTTCGCTTCGTGGATGTTCGGGAAATCACCTCGGGACGGGAAATACTCGCTCGGTGGACCTGGCAGCCCCAAGGGTGCATGGTCAAGCCAAGTTGACGGCGACCTCACCGTATTCCGCAAAAGCAGAGACCTCAGGTGGCCAGCGATGAGGGCAACACCCTCAAAACTCGGATGGACCCCGTCGGCTGCCAGTACCCGGCCAGGTGGAAGCCATTCCAAGGCGTGGTCGATGAAGAACAGCGCGCGACTCCGACGACAGTGCGCTCGAAGCAGGTGGTTGAAGCGGCCCGCTTCCCTGTTGAACCGGACGACGAAAGGCCGGTTGAGGCATGCGCGGCGGCGGTCTGGGGCCCTAGGCAGCACCAAGGTGGCCATAATCTTCGTTATCTCCGGGCGGAGTTCGGTGATCCTGGCCACCATGTCCCTGAATTCTCGGAACACGACCGCGGCTGGTGACGATGCAATGTCATTGGTGCGCACGTGCAACACCAGACACATTAACCTGCCTGGTCACTCTTCGAGCGCATAAGTGTTATACTCCTACAATCCGGCTTCCAGAACACACGGGAGCGCGAACAGCGGGAGTCATATTTCATAAACAAATTCAAATCACTCTCCCAGGGAATCAACGAGAGCCCTGGGCGACTGACGTGCCTCCGCGACCTATCGTAGCAATCAGAAATAGAATTAATTTATTTATTTATAAATACGTGAATTCCGGTACACAAGACAATAAAAAATATCGATGCTGCATGCATGAACCGGCACGTGTCTTGTTTTTTTCCCCTTTGTTTTTACTTTTGTCAGCTTATCTTTTAGTGATTCTTCATTTATTTATTTTGAGTATTATTGATTATTATATAATTTTTCTGCATAAAAAAGCGGAGGAGGGGTGCACATTTAGCCTTGTATCGTGGCCAACGTTTTCCTAAAGCTGGAGCGGGTCGTATGTGGCTCTCCTTGTGTGTGTACGGCCCGGCGCCGCGGGCCAACCGCCGAACCATCTGAACTTGAACCATATGTGCAATGTGTAGAAGCGGCATTTCTTATCTTTTCCCCTTTTCCTTGGCCGCTTGCTCAGGCCGCCCTTCTTATCTACCCCTCGTAGACAATACACGGATAACCCGCCCGCTTTCGGCGGCTCTCCATCGTTGCTGCTTTCTTTCCTCTTTTCTTTTCCTTCGCTGACGAACACCCCAGCAAAGCAATTGTCGCTGTTCCCTTCCGTCATTAGTTCTTTCTCTCTCACTTTCTTTCTTCTTTCTCTCTCTCTCTCTCTCTCTTTTTTTTTTTCCTAAACTGGGTGGGCGGCCCTCTGCTGCGGGGCCTGCCATTCGACTTACATCCTCCGAAGAAGGCTGGACCGCCAGCCGAAACTGTTAGGATATAATAAATATTGTTTTGTTTCCTATGTTGCACTACTCTCGGAAGTTTTTACAATTTTTATTACGGTAGCCTGAAGAAGTTCTCTTTAACCTATATATATATATATATATATATGAGAACTAACAGACAATGATGCCAAGGAAAGTATAGGGGACGTTATTAGAAGTAATTGTAATGCAAATGTGAAGAAAGACAAGTGGACGAAAAGATAACTTGTCACCGGCAGGATCCGAACCTGCGACCTTCGAATAACGCGTCCGATGCTCTACCACTGAGCTACGGTGACGGTCATCCGTCCGTCCACTTTATAGGGTATATATGTTCATTTAAACGTGGGAGCGTCAGTCAGCGCCGCCTGTTGCCATTACGGCGAGTGTGAAACACTCTTTTTGCCAGTAGGAGTCACGTAGCACGTGATCTTATTACGAGCTGGCAGCTGACTAATAATCCCTCGCATACCACCTGAAGGCAACAAGTCTGCCAGAACGAGACCCTCGTTATGAACTAAGGAAAGGAGTGTGAACTTAAGGGCTCGTTTGCTTTGTTAAACACATTATTATGAGAACTAACAGACAATGATGCCAAGGAAAGTATAGGGGACGTTATTAGAAGTAATTGTAATGCAAATGTGAAGAAAGACAAGTGGACGAAAAGATAACTTGTCACCGGCAGGATCCGAACCTGCGACCTTCGAATAACGCGTCCGATGCTCTACCACTGAGCTACGGTGACGGTCATCCGTCCGTCCACTTTATAGGGTATATATGTTCATTTAAACGTGGGAGCGTCAGTCAGCGCCGCCTGTTGCCATTACGGCGAGTCATATATATATGACTTGCCGTCCCCAACCCCTCGCCAACAAGTTGGTACACCAGGGTCGCGGTTTATATGTTCAAATATTAAGGCCACATATCCAGGCGATCAGATAGCTTTGGGGAGAATGACATCAAACCGTTGAATAACAGAAGTAGTATCGAAAATAATTGCACTCAGTATATCACAGTGCCAGGTCTGGTAAATTTCTATTACATTGATTCGTTGCAGGAAAATGTGTTTGCTGTCTTCCATTACATACTCATATATCTCTATCCCTCAAGAGGCAAGGTATATAACAGCTGCATCTTACCGGTACTTACCTACGGAGCAGAAACCTGGAGACTTACAAAGAGGGTTCAACTTAAACTGAGGACGACGCAGCGAGCGATGGAAAGGAAAATGATAGGTGTAACCTTAAGAGACAGGAAGAGAGCAGAGTGGGTCAGGGAACAAACGGGGGTTAAGGATATCATAGTTGAAATTAAGAAGAAGAAATGGATATTGGGCCGGGCACGTAGCACGTCGGCAGGATAACCGCTGGTCAGTAAGGGTAACTGACTGGATTCCAAGAGATGGCAAACGCGTGAGGGGGAGACAGAAAATTAGGTGGGTAGATGAGATTAAGAAGTTTCCAGGTATAACGTGACAGGAGAAAGCACACGACTGGGTTGATTGGCGAAACATGGGAGAGGCCTTTGCCCTGCAGGGGGCGTAGACAGGCTGATGATGATGATGATATCTCTAGTTTCAATGGTAAATTTCTGACCACACCTTTGTTCAGTTCATTATTTGTTCACACCTGTGAACTTTTATGGTCCTAGGACGGTGGTCAACATAGGCGTGCGCAGGCTTCCCCTTTAATGGGGGCGAAGATTCTTCGCAGCACCCCCCCCCCCCCCTCTTAGGTGAAGGGGGGCGGCCTTCGACGTTGAAGGAAAACTTCGCGGCTGTTCGTGTGGAGCCGACAACGACCCCTGTCGAACGTATAGGGGGGGGGGGTCTCTGCCTCTCTAACTTTACTCAGTGCGGAGCGGGGCGGCAGTGGGGCGCATGGACCGCGATGCATGAAACATCTAAACTCAGAATGCCGATCATAGCAGAGGTAGACAAGAGCATGAACGCGTATCGGATGATACTGGAGTAAACGGCCTCTTCTAAGTGCCAGTTCTCGACCTCATCAAGTATATGAAAGCAGCGCTAGCATAGCAGGATGACGGTGATGCACGATATTGCTTTAGCGGGCAAATAGCGACGTTGCGTATGGTGTTGACCTCAGGGTGATGCAGCAATATAAAAACAAATCGAAAGCGACATTATAAAGCGAACTGAACGGCTTCGTTACGATTTCCTTGTACGGACAAGCACCTTTCCCATAAGTACGAATATCCCAGAATTTCATACGAATTCCACGGCTTTTTATGATACAAAATGCGTCCTCCATTCCGATGCGCGCAATAAAAGATATCGTTGCACTTTCTTGTTTTAGCACAACGCAATAAAATAGCAGCATCACTTTACCGAGTACGGCAATGAACTCATCATGTGTAACACCTACGCCATCTGCTAGCAGCAACAAGAGTTTTCGTAGAATTTCGTTGTAGTCAGGTGGATGGCGGAAATGGTTTTGCAAAACAGATATGAAGAGCTTATTTTTAGACGGACGACGCAGAGCGCGAGGTTTCATGAACTTCTGTTACATTTCTTCATATTTTTTCAGGATATCACTGCGCGCGTAGAAACAACACCTAAACGCCCCCTAGGTAACATTGCTGTATCTTCAAGTCTTATTGTGCAGAGCCGTATACTCCCAGCCGACTACATTCTAATTGGGACGTGCGGCGCTTTTACAGCGAAATCTGTTATGAGATCACAACAAGGGTCGTTTTTGCGCCGTAGTTGT
Organism: Rhipicephalus appendiculatus; assembly: GCA_030522465.1. NCBI lineage: Eukaryota > Metazoa > Arthropoda > Arachnida > Ixodida > Ixodidae > Rhipicephalus > Rhipicephalus appendiculatus. The sequence continues at coordinate 5,905 of JALIZH010004215.1, read as the reverse complement.
CCGGCCGCCGCCGGTGTCCGTAACCACTGCCACTCGAAATAAGAAAAAACTAAATAAATAAAAAAATGCCTAGGAGAGTATGGGAATCGAACCCGGACCCTCTGCGTGGGAGCCCAGTACTCTACCTTTGCGCTACGCCGATTTTTTTTCTTTTTTTTCTTTATTGCCTGGTGCCAAAGCTACAGCAAGATTAAGATACACAAAACACATTATTGAGAACTTAACAGACAATGATGCCAAGGTAAGTATAGGGGATGTTGTTAGAAGTAATTGTAATGTAAATGTGAGGAAAGAAAAGTGGACGAAAAGATAACTTGCCACCGGCATGGACCGAACCAGCGACCTTCGAATAACGCGTCCGATGCTCTACCACTGAGCTACGGTGGCGGTCATGATGGTTCATTATGGTTCGTTATTCATGATGTTCAAATGTTCATGATGGTTCGTTTTTAGAAAGCGGGCCGCCACGCCGCTTAAGGCAGTGCCTTAACAACTAGGTAAAACACTATTTTAAATGCGAACCATTTCTTTGCGTACTGCAAGCACTTTGAGCGTTTCTATCTATCTATCTATCTATCTATCTATCTATCTATCTATCTATCTATCTATCTATCTATCTATCTATCTATCTAGCCGCCTACGTCTGGATGCTCTCGTGATCGCCTCCTTAACTTGAGGTCAGCCAAAATTAATATGGGAGGGTCAGAAGATTTGCCGAATATGGCTGGCTGGTCGTGACTTCACTAACGTGAAAATCCCGTCGCGTATGTCGTAAAACTCATTTCTCCAAACACGTGTGGCTCATACCCGTATACCAGGGGCCGCGGTATGCGGGTATGCGCCACTGGTGTTTGACAATTTATATCTACCGAAGAACGGCGAAGAAAGACATTGGTAATTTAAATGCGGCACACTTAAGAAAAACTGACATCGGTGGCGTTGGACACTGGCAATTTACCTGCGAGAGCATTAAGAAAAACTTGCATGGGTGGCGTTAACCCGACGAGTGCAAAGAACAAAAATCAGAAATCGAACCCAAGCATTCTGCGTGGCAATGAAGTATTCTACCACAGAGCCAAGTCAGGTCTCGAAACTGCTTTGGAAAACGACCTTATGCAGGCGTAATGTTGGTAAAACGTCAACTGCGGTTGCAGTGCTGGCTGTGTAATTTTAAAAACATTAGATATGTACTCCTACGATGAAGGAGACATGTCGGCTTAACGTCAATTTTATACTTAAGCGCCATCCACTGTAGTTGGTTTACGTAACACTAGCCAGGGCTACCATCCTCGCAAGCACAAGCGCTACATAGCTTACGGCTTGTGGTGTTGGCAATACCCACGTTTCTGTTGCATCGTCACATGTAAACACTGGTTACATGTAAATACTGTAAACAACTGGTTATATAAATATATGCGACTGTTCAACGTATATCGGTGCGTCTAACCTTTGTACGTATTTTAGCGTCACTTCGTAACGTTTCGCTCAATAAAATAATTACAACCCTGTCACCTTACCTCCGCATGCTTCGCATAACATCGATTCCTATGGTACTCGGGATCTGCCGAATTTTTTTTGCGTATTTAAATGCGACGCATTTCTTAGCGAGCCTAAAGCACATAGACCGTTTCTTTCTATCTATCTATCTATCTATCTATCTATCTATCTATCTATCTATCTATCTATCTATCTATCTATCTATCTATCTATCTATCTATCTATCTATCTATCTATCTATCTATCTATCTATCTATCTATCTGCCAACGTCTGGGTGCTCTCTCGTGGTCGTCTTCTTCACTTGACAGTTGACACATACCGAAATTTGCGTGGGAGGGCATTAGTGTATGACGAACGCGATGAACAGGTCATTACATGAATAGCGTGAGATACTTGTCGCCTACGTCATGAAACCTTTTTCTTCAGTCACGTGTGGCACATACAAGTATGCCACGGCCCATGGAATGCGGGTATGAGCCACAGCTGATTGACAGTTTGTATCAAACCAGGAATGGCGATGACGCAATTTCGAAAATTTTTACACGATCGCGTTATGGAGCTTGTGTCGCAGAAAATTCGGGGCAGGCGTCGACAGCGCTGTCGGTAAGAGCAAAATCAGAGGGACGGAAAGATTAGAAATAGCAGCGAGAGCCGGAATCGAACCGAAGCGTTCTGCTTGGCAGCCACGTATTCTACCACACACATACGCCAGTACTTGAAACAGCTTACGAGAAAGTCCCTATAACAGCGTCATATGCCGCCAACGTCAACTGTACGCTGTTCGGACTCGGGGTTTATGGAGCTTCCCACCGCTGGTGCCAGTTGCTCCGTCACCCTGGTTGGCCGCATTCCACCGCTGCCCCCATCTGTTGGTCCCGGTGACTTGCAGCATCTCCACGATCATACTAGTCGTTGGGAACCCGGGTCCTGCGGGTCTCGATATTGGTAGCTGGCCCCCGTAGTCGGACCCATCGTCCAACTTTTCAGACAGGAGAGGCGCTCGCACGAAACGACAAAGATTTATCTGCATAGTAAGGCGAAGTGAGAAGGGAGTGACAAGAAGAGGTAAAATTATACAAATTGTCTTCGGCTTTTATAGCACCGCGCTGCCAACCCTGGGCGCATTGTCCGCATCTTCAGCCAATACGGTGTCCTGTGTTCTCGGCGCTCCGCCCACGAGGGAGGGGAAAGACATCACACAGCACACGTGGAGAGGGCACAGTCCAAGACGATGCTCAAATATGGTCATGAACGCACAGCACCAATATATTGCACACGACACCAAGATTTTGCACACGGTCGAGGAACTTGGCGCGGCATGGTCCCAGAACTCTCCCGGCGAGGCAGTGGCGTAGCCAGGGGGGTGGCACACCGGGCACGTGCCCCCCCCTCGAATTTTTTCGCCATGGCATGCAGAGCGAAAATGACCGTTTCAGGGCGGTGCACCCCCCCGAAATCAAGGAGGTGCGCCCCCCCCCCCGAAAAAAATTTCTGGCTACGCCCCTGCGGCGAGGGGGGAATAGTCTGAAAGGGGAGATGGGGGGAGGGGTCGTCCACCTCGAAGATACCTGCGCCCTTGAACACGTGCCAAAACTTGCATGTCTGAGTGGAGCAGAGGAATGTAGCAGTCTGGCAGGATTTTCTTCAAAGCTGCCACCCCACGCAGCAAATACTACGAAGAGAAGGGGGGGGGGTCGACTAATTCCTTGTCGTTAGCTAGGAACCAGTCTTCAATGTTGGACTTGAAATAGACGAGCACGAAAGTTGCAGTTACGTGCATGTAGTAAGGCCGGTGTTCTCGAAAAAAATTTGTCTAGGAGCGCTTATTCAGAGTTCTTTACTTATCTATAACTTGCTGTCCGCAATGTTAAATTCGTTTGATATACGCAGCTCGATGGGAGCTTTAAATTGCTTACTTTATTTTGCCTCTCAGGATTATCCGACACTATATGTTTATTAAAAAAAATTACACCATCTCCCGCTAAAGGGAACCATGTGTAGATGTGAAGCAGCGGGCGCTAACGCTTACACTGGCGGCGGCGTTGACGCTGGCGCTCATCGCAGCGTTGCGCAGGAGAGAAAACTGGGGAGGCGGTGCAAAGCAGGCAGTGATGGAGCAGTGTTTCCTACTGGAACATGCCAATCGCTGCTAATGGGCAATGAGAGACAGAAGACTCGACTGGACACAGAGACCCGCACTCCGCGTTTAGTTAACGCGCACGCTGGGAATTTTAAATGCGAATGCATTTCATAGTCGGGCTATGTCAGGCATCCGGCGTTGGCGTTGGCGTTGTCCGCGGAGGAGGAGTAGGAGGATAGGTTGAGGAGGTGTGCGCGCCGGCAGGTGTTAGATGTGAAGCATCTTATGGCGAAGCTTAATCCGGTGGTGGTGGTGTACGGCGTGACCGCCCTTACTGCGCATGCGCAAACCCTTTCAAAAAAAATAAAGATAAAAAAACCTCCTCTCCCTCCCCTCCCCTAGGCATCCCTCCCCCGCGGCAACCACACCCTCACTGCGCATGCGCCTCCCCTCCCTCTCTCCCCCTGCTACGCTCCCCCCTCTCTCCTCTAGGGCATCCCTGCCCGCGCCGTCCACACTCCCCACTGCGCATGCGCGTCCCACCTCTCTTCTTCTCTCCTACGCTCCCCCCTCTCTTCTCTAGGCATCTCTGCCCGCAGCGTCCACACTCCCACTGCGCATGCGCACCCCACCTCTCTCTCCTCTCCTACGCCCCCCCTCCCCCCCTCTCCCTCTCTCGCCTGGCGACGCCGAACCACCATATATAAATGGAGTGAAGCGCGCGCGAAATGCATTCGCATTTCCTCACAATCCCCTTCGGGGGAGGTGGGGGCTTTTTTATTGTTCAACAACGCACAGAAGAAATCTTCCACCGGCACCACCTTGGAGGTCAAGATCCATTGCCATATATACGGGATGGCCAGTGAACGGTGGTGCAGCGCGAGCAGTCGGTTTTTTCAACCAAGAAACTCGCTAGCAGACGCTGCCTGCGTCGGCGTCGCGAGGCGAGAGAGGGGGAAGCGGAGGGAGAGGAGAGAGAGGGGGTGACACGCATGCGCAGTGGGAGGTGAACGCCGTGGGCAGGGATGCGTAGAGGAGAGAGAGGGGGGGAGCGTAGGAGAGGAGAGAGAGGGGGGACCTGGGCATGCGCAGGGGGGAGCTAGGACGCCGCGGGGCAGGGATGGAGAGAGGGGGAGTGTGGGGGGAGGGCGCATGCGCAGTGAGGGTGTAATGCCGGGAGTGGGATGCCTAGAGGGAGAGAGAGGGGGAGAGGAGGTTTTAAATGCGAATGCATTTCATAGTCGGGCTATGTCAGGCATCCGGCGTTGGCGTTGTCCGCGGAGGAGGAGTAGGAGGATAGGTTGAGGAGGTGTGCGCGCCGGCAGGTGTTAGATGTGAAGCATCTTATGGCGAAGCTTAATCCGGTGGTGGTGGTGTACGGCGTGACCGCCCTTACTGCGCATGCGCAAACCCTTTCAAAAAAAAAATAAAGATAAAAAACCTCCTCTCTCCCTCTCTCTCCCCTAGGGGCATCCCTCCCCGCGGCAACCACACCCTCACTGCGCATGCGCCTCCCCCCTCTTCTCTCCCCCGCTACGCTCCCCCCCTCTCTCCTCTAGGCATCCCTGCCCGCGCCGTCCACACTCCCACTGCGCATGCGCGTCCCACCTCTCTTCTTCTCTCCTACGCTCCCCCCTCTCTTCTCTAAGCATCTCTGCCCGCAGCGTCCACACTCCCACTGCGCATGCGCACCCCACCTCTCTCTCCTCTCCTACGCTCCCCCTCTCCCTCTCTCGCCTGGCGACGCCGACACAGGCAGCGTCTGCTAGCGAGTTTCTTGGTTGAAAAAACCGACTGCTCGCGCTGCACAACCGTTCACTGGCCACCCCGTATATATGGCAATGAATCTTGACCTCCAAGGTGGTGCCGGTGGGAAATTTCTCCTGTGCGTTGTTGAACAATAAAAAATTCGCAGCGTGCGCGTTAACTAAAAGCGGTCTGCGGCGGAGCTCGGCGGAGCTATATATGAAAAAAATTAAAAAAAATAAATAAAAAAAATTAAAAAAACAAGAAAAAAGCAAAAAAAAAAAGGCGCTGCGCCGTGCTCCCGACCGGGCTGCAGAAATCAGGCGCCTTTTCCTTCTTCAAACCACAACCACCATATATAAATGGAGTGAAGCGCGCGCGAAATGCATTCGCATTTCCTCACGATTCCCTTCGGGGAGGTGGGGGCTTTTTTTTTATTTTTATTTTTTCTTTAACTGTTTGCGCATGCGCAGTAAGGGTGGGGCACGCGGCACACCACCACCACCACCACCACCACCACCATCGGATTAAGCTTCGCCATAAGATGCTTCACATCTAAAAGTGAATTGTAACGTTAATGT
>JALIZH010004214.1:0-13437 GCA_030522465.1 Rhipicephalus appendiculatus | reverse complement strand
CGGAAAGCGGCCGATCGTCCAATCGTCGCAACGCGTCAGAAAGTTTTCGTCTCTCAGAGGCATAACGAGTGCAATGGCATAACAGATGATCGATGTGGAAGCACAGTTCGGCAGGGACGGCGTCCTAGCCTCCTCGCCAAGCCTCCTTGCCTGCTGGCGCTACAAGCATCGTCCAGGGCAGGCGCCCAGGCCTCCTCCGTGACTCGACAGCACTCTCACGGCGCTTTCATTCATTGTGTCGACCGCGCTTCCGTGATTCAGGGCATCGCCGCCGCACTTATTGCTACGACGGCCACATACTCCGCGGTCGCCGCCAAGGGCTCCCCGGGCGGCTCACGTGCCCGACGATGCAGCGCAGCTCATCCGCGCCGCCACGCGCCTTTCGCAACAACTGGGTAGCATGGCGCGTTCTAACTGCTGATCCAGGACTGCCTCCGTGAGTGGCGGGGCCTCCGTATTTTCCGCGGACTCCGCCTCTGAATCCTCGGGTTTCTCACTCAACCACCTCACCGACATCATGCCGGTGGCGTCCTTGCTAGCTAAGGAGCTAGGCCGTTTCTGCTCGGGAACTTCCGGATCCTGCCAAGCCGCATTACCATCAGCGGCTGCATGGGAAATACCGGAGTTCCGAGGTTTCCACGACGGCGTCTACGGTTGGATCGATACCATCAACTTGCTCGATAACCACCAGCCCTGGACGGACCAGCAGAAATGGTAGGTGGCCATCGACCACCTTCGCGATGCTGCCAAAGCATGGCATGCTTACGAAGGCGTCAGGCAGCGGTCCTGCTCTGAATGGTATACGAAGTTCGTAAGGCTCTTTCGCCCACTTTTTTGATTCCTGCAACCCCCCTGCCTGTCAATGGAGTCTACCACGCATGACATTTGTAAACCACACCACTTCCACGGTGCAGCTCGGGCGTCCAGCAACCTGCCCTCCCCGGAGATCGAGCTCGCGAGGAGCACCACCCCGTTGCTGCTGCTGTACCCTGTAGCTACTCCCCGGACAGCTTCCCAGAGTGCCCTGCGGCAGTCACCTGCACTGGCCGCAAGGTGCCACTCCTCCCTACAGATGTCAGACTCTGCGTCGATACCTGCAACACAATTCCCCTTGACAGAGTTTAATACCAAATCCACGCCGCAGCAGCCGGCCTCCAAGCTGGTTAGCCCTAGAGTGCCTGGATGCGTCGGCCTACGATGTGACGACGTCTGCTCCCTCGCAAAAAGCCGGAGACGAAGCACAAGCCACCACTGCCGGTTTGGCACAAAGTCAGGAGCCGTACCATCCCCAGCCATCACCGCAGTCATTGGCGGATTGTGCGGACGCTCGCCATTTGACATGTGCCGTCTCCCTAAACGAGTTTGAAGTCGATGTCCCGCCTGAGGACCCATCGAAGACCCGCCGGTGCAGCTCACAGTTGAACCTGATGACAAGGCTTTCGGCGAGGTCGGCTCGATTGCACGTGACACGTGGGCAAGAACCACCACATTGAGTGCCAGTACGACATCAGCGATACCGCAAGAGCACGACTTGCCTCACAAGCCAGCACATGGACTCTGCAAGTGATGTCGCAGACATCTAGTGGGATACGCCGTCGCACCTTGACGCGCCCCGAACAATACAGACGTCCCGGCGCAGTGTGGGCCGTCGCAGTACAGCAATCTGTATACCCTGCCACGTCTTCCCAACTGCGAAAGGTAGTCGTCACGATGACGTGCAATCGGTGCGCCAGTACCACCTGCTAGCTCCGTATTCTGCAGGTGACCGCATTCGTTCACAGCGCGCACGAGACCTGCAACGACCACATCGACGCAGCCAGTGTAGTCCACCAGAGTATCTGGGATTCCAGCAGGACAAGTCGCGACGCACACATGACCGACCACCACGGTACTCCCAGTGCAGCCCTCCAGAGACAATTTCGGCAGCTTCGCGCGCTCGCAGTCATGGCCGCGTGTAATGATAACGAGCGGCAGTAGAGCTTTGGCTGTCGCGCTCGACCAGCGCGAAGAGAGAAAGACGTAGTGGAGAATATGAACAGCCGGCCCGCAGCAAGGGTGCGGTCTCTGTTCTCTCTTCTTCTTTACAACATATATATATATATATATATATATATATATATATATATATATATATATATATATATATTATGTGGGAATCGTCGCCGATAAACCCCCTCGCCCTCACTGGCCACGACACGAGGCAGGATCGGAGGCCAGTGCGGATGTTCGAAGTGCCGAGAACAAGGTATAAGAAACGACCATGGGCCGTCATGGGGCAGTGGCCGACAGACTGTCGCAGGGAGTGTTTGTGCGCGCGGCGTGCGCCCCGCCGGGGCCAAGGCTGGGGGGCCGGAAGTATCCGTGGAAGTAACCGCTGGGCCGGAAGTAAACCGTGGAAGTTTGTTAAACTATTAAACGTTATTCTGGTTGTTCAGCAGTCTCCGACGGTGTTCCTTGGAGCAGACGGCCACAAACCTCACAATATATATATATATATATATATATATATATATATATATATATATATATATATATATATATATATATACATAGATATATATATATATATATATATATATTTATTTATTTATATATTTATATATATAGTGTGTGTGTATAACCTATTGAAAAACCCTGCGCCACAGCGTACCAGCTTCTAGTGCCATGCCGGATTATGGGCCCAGTGTGGTGCTGGATACTGGGATGCTGGAGCGGCATTTTACTGGTAGGCACTGGGCACGCCAGCGCAAATCGGCTCAACAGCGTTAAAACGGCGGTGGCTCCTGCCATAAATAAATAGATTACGAAAAGAAGTGATATAGAATGTTAAAAAAAGAAGGTCTATGAAAAAAAAGTGTCCGTGAAGAGGATTTGAACTCGCCACCTTTCGATCCCCCACAGGCTTGTAAAATGAGTATGTCAAAAACGAAGACACCATTCGGGTTCATGTTTCGCTGTCACACAGTAACGATAGACGCGATATTCCTGTCCAAATAACAATTCCGTCTTTATTAGACCCAAACGAACGGCTGCCGTCACCGAATGACATGCCGTTAATGACAAGAGCGCTATATTTCTTAAAGAAGTCGCTTCTTAGCTCCGAAAAATATCAAGTGGATGTATACGAGCAGGCACAGTTTACCGGCTATAACTAGGAATTTTTTGAATAGCCGTTTCTCGCTATTGCTACTGTTCAATATGTACAGAGATTTTATGACGACTACTTCGATGAATACGCGCGTACGTAATTGAATATTGAGTAGTATTCTCGTGCAAGCGACCATATGCCAGCACAGCGGGCGTGCCAGTGTACTGATTTGCAGTTCTATGGATACCTACGACTAAAAAACCGCTCAGTAAAATACAAATACAATAAACTGAAAAAATGTACCAGTCTCTTAGTTCAGAAAGGCGTACCAAATTACCAATTGACAAGTATGTATTCTTACATACGAGTCAGAGAAAGTGCCGGCGAGTGCGGCCGGCAGCTTTCGGTGACAGCCTGTGTACGTCGTTGAAAGCGCGTCGCATCGATGGCCATCGCTCCTTGTGCGGACACCGTACACAAGAAAAGAACGTTTCATTTAGTTTAACGGATGTCCGAACTGTACTTTTCAGTCAATCTTACACATTTAAAGCAAGAAGCGCAAGTAACATGAAGTCGGACTCGGCCGGCATACGAGGCCTAACGCTCGCTGAGGGGGCGCACTGGGTAGGACCGATTTCGGCGTAGCTAAGTTGCGATGGTTGAAGATTCTGAATTTGAGCTTCAGAACCTTTCTAACAATTAACTAAAGTGCAGATGAAGTAAGTGGAAGGGCAAACATTGCCAGAGATGCGTTTCCGGTGTGGCGATATCGAACGACGGCTGTTTTCCTGGCCTCCATTGGGAGAGGTTGCGAAGGCGCAGCTGATTTTTTTTCTCGCCAACTGTGCGGTGATGTAAGGATTAGCTGTTGCTGTTACGACCGACCAGTCCAGCTTTATAAACACTACGAAATGGAATCATTACAACAACACACCACTGATGCGAGGCTGGTACATGGGCACATACTACAGAAACCTGCGACGGGCACCGGCAGAAACAGTGCAGGCTCCAGTGTGCGCCAGCGCACTCCATTGAAAATTTCAGCGCTTCCAGCGCTTTCCAGTACGTTCCAGCGTCCCAGCGGCGAAGCCAGTTTCCCTACCAGTGCCAACAAGAGTTGCGATGTGGGCTTGTTGGTAAGCCATGAGGAATTAGTTGCAGTGCGAACTTGACACGAGGACACAAGATACGAGGGCACAGGGTGTGCCAGCGTGTTCCAAGTGTGCTCACGAAATTGTCAGTGAATCCTAGGGTGGACCAGTGTTCCCAGTGGAATCCAGTGCCAAAAAACACACTGGTATAACAGTGGGGGTGCTGGAACGGTGCTGGTAAATACACACACAAATATATATATATATATATATATATATATATATATATATATATATATATATATATATATATATATATATATATATATATATATATATATATATATCAAAACAACGGAGGGTTCCTAGGTGGTCCGGTGGAATATTCATAGAAATGAAAACAGACCTGCGTGCGAAGCAATTTTATTGACGTTTCGCTCGGGGTCCGAGCTTCATCAGAATGAAATATGTAGCGACAGTGCAGTTAATATACATGCCCATATCAAGCGAAGTGAAGATACATTAACACCAATTGATTTAGAAACGTATAGTCATCGATGAAAATGCGCATGAGCAGCTCACAACAAACACTGATACATTTTACAAACTGATGACACTGAAAAATACGCACATGGAATTTTTTTTACTTATTTGTGCATTTTACTTATTTGTACTGGCACTGGTATCGGGCATTGAATTTATTTATTTCTTTATTTTTACATCCTGCAGCGCTAAGTGCGCTATGGCAGGAGTGGGTACCCTGTGGCTAAAACCAGTGCCGTTTCAGCACTCCCAGCGTGACACCAGTACGTTTTTTTGGCACTGGATCACACTGGGAACACTGGAACCCACTGGGATTCGCTGGAACTTCGGTGAGCGCACCAGGACAGAGCTGGGTCGTACTGGTAGGGTCGTTGGCTTGACCGCTGTGTCGCTGGCGCGTACTGGGAAGCGCTGGAAACGCTGGAATTTTCACTGGAGTGCGCTGGTGCATACTGGAGCCTGCACTGTTTCTTCCAGTGCGGCATGCAAGCTTCTGTGGTGTATGCGTCGGAATGTTTCGGTATCGGTGAATATAGAATGTTTGATTCGATGGTCCCAAACACTTTAACTACTTCTATCTTGGCAGAGAATGAGAAGGATATGTGATATATGCGAAATCACCATCATTTTTATTTTTTCCCTTTGGAATGTAGAAAAAAGTGCGGTAATAACACAAACGAACCAACGCTGATTATTTTGCTTTTTCGCGTGCTTTTTTTTTTCTTATTCACGCAGAGTCAATAACGGCGTTAAATCGGGTGCAGCACGTAGCAGCGATGAATGCACGTTTTGGGCATGCCCCGCACAAATACCACTCTGGCACCAGGGACGGATTGTTGTAATCAGGCCCGTAGCCAGACATTTTTCGGGGGGGGGGGGGGGGGGGGGGCACTTGTTGAATTCCTTGAAAAACACCTATTTTAATTATTATTCTCAGTAAATTTATTCTCTCGCTCATATGTAAGGACACATACTTGTCAATTAAAATTTGGTACGCCTCTGTGAACTAACACACTGGCACTTGTTTTTTTAGCGCATTGTATTTGTATTTGCCTGAGCGGTTTTTTTAGTTCTGGTATCGATAGAACTGCAAATCTGTACACTGGCACGCCCGTTGTACTGGCAAATCGTCGCTTGCGGGAAAACACTACCCAATATTCAATCATGTACGCACCTATTTATCGAACTAGTCATCATAAAACCTGTGTACATGTTGACCAGCAGCAAGAGCGAGAAACGGTGATTAAAAATCGGCAGTAACAGTGGGCAAAATATGCCTGCTCCTAGGTCTATTTCATAGTTTTCGGAGATAAGACGTGAATTCTTCAAGAGACTTAGCGCTCTTGTCATTATCGGCATGTCATTCGGTGCCGGAAGCGGTTCGTTTGTGTCTAATAAAGACGCATTGGTTATCTGGAAAGGAAGATCGCGTCTATCGTGACGGTGAGACATGTAAACATGAAGCCGCACGGTGGGTTTTGTTGGTTGAATAGTTGTTTTACAAATCCCTCGGCATGCTTCGGCGTGGCGTAGTGGGTTCGGTACTTGGTTGGAAATCAGGAGGTGGCAAGTTTGAACCCTCCTGAGGGACATTTTTTTTTTCATATGCCTTTTTTATTTTTTTTATTGCGTTAATTCGTTCTACATCACTTCTTTCACTAATATGTTTATTTTTTACATATAAGCACCGCTATTTCAACCATGTAGAGCCGTTTAGCGCGGGGGTACACAGCGCCTCCCAGTAAAATTTGTGCTCGGGCGTCCCAGTATCCAGCGCGATACTGGGCCCATAATCCGGCGTGGCACTGGACGCTGGTACCCAGCGGCGCTGGGTTTTTGCAATAGGGTTACAAAAATACGCGGAGTTTTAACAGACATCAATGAAATATATGTAAACAAGTAAAATAATGAGATGTGTCATTATACAAGGCTAAAAGTGCACAAACATGTGACGAACATGAATGACAATAGAACAAAGAAATTCTGCAGGTGCCAAGTGCCATGGGAATGAATATTATGCGAAGCATGCGTATGTAAGGTAACTGGGTTGTCATTTTTTTAAAAAGCGTTACTTTATGATGAAGTGGTCTGCGATTAGTGCATGAAAGAAGACGAAGAAGTGGCATAACGGGAGAAGTGAAGGCGAAAAATTTAAAATAAAATGGCGGTTGACACCCGTCTATCTCACATTACGTCTGTTTAATGTGGTAGTTACTAGTAGGAACGCTACAATTTGGCGCAACCGACAGCTTTTTGAAGACCAAGCATGTGGGTTACGTTTTTCATCGACGTGGCCTCATCGGAGTCCCTTGTCTTAAAACGCTACCAAGTGCACGGTGAGCCACCGATGGACATTCCTGGCGAAGTTAGCTCTACCGGACTTATCGAGTTGTACTGCAAGAAGCCTCGATGACACGTCAAGCCCTCGTGGAAACGGGATCAGTCACAGTGAACCTACTGCTTCAGACACTCAGCGAACTCCTTCTGGAACCTATTCGCCGTGGAACCGTCAAGCAGAAAACGCCTTCCGAGAAGATGAGCTTGGTTTTGTCTGGCATTGAACAACAGCAACAGTGCCTGGTTTAACAAACCGAAATAGTGAGGACGTTGGCCGAGTTGCTCATTCGTGAAAAACCGGTGCAACACATTGTAGAGCCGGATATTTTTGAAGGAGACTCGCTAAATGCTGACTGTTGGATGTGGTTTGATGAGTACGCATGCAACAAGAATATGTGGAAAAATGACGACACAGAGAGTTTAAATTTGCGTCGTTATTTAGGTGCCACTGCGGGAAAGTGGCACGATGTGCAACTGTTGGATAAACTGCCAACTTGCTGGGAACTATGGAAAAGCCATTTTCTGGCGGCTTTCCGAGGCAATGCTGTAGAAAGATGGCATACGCCACTGAGCTTGAGATACTCGTCTGGCTCTTTCCTCGAGTACTGCCTTGAGAAGCGCCGCCTATTGCACTCTGCAAAACCGCAGCTACCGTCATCTGCAGTGGAATCATTGATAACGCAAGGCTTTTCCACCGACATCCGCAGGGACATACAGCTCAATAATCCAGAAACATTCGATGACCTTCTGCGATGGGTACAGACCACAGTACGAACATCTACTTCGCGAGGGCATCGACTTGGTGAGCAAGCACAGGGTCTTCACAAGTATAATGAAGGTCCAGCATCTCAGTCTAATAACTGTTCTCTTGAAAGGGCCATCAGTGGGACAATGGTGGACAGGTTACTGCATTACATGGCAGAACCATTCTAGATAAGCCAGCTACCTTCGATGAGAAGACCCCAGCAAAAAAGTTACACCGAGACAGTTTATCTGATGTCATCATTACTTTACCCCCCTATTAAAATATACGGCACTAAATGAAGGCCCTTGTTGACAGTGGGGATTCGGTCTCCATTATTAATAAGAGTAGAGTGGATGCCAGTCCTCTGCATGCGGGTAGGGCATTGCGCGTGCGAGCCTTCGGCGGATCAGTGAGCACACACAGCGAATGGATAACCCTGACTATTGAATTTCAAGGACACTCCAGTGGCAATTCCTGACGTCACCTACGATTTCCTTTGGTCCCGCCCAGACATGAAAAGGCTTAAAATAAACATCTATTGGGAGGACAAGCTAAGGGTGGAGAATAACGCAACAACAACGGGTTTTCCTAAGGTACCTAACGTAACAAGCCTATTTTTCTACCAGGGGGACATCACAAGGAAGTATCCAGGACTTACATGTTTGGGTAGCTACCCTCCTGTGATGACGTCTCATGTGGTTCCTTTTGAGCTTGGTGAAAAAACTGTAGTTCGCAGAGCTCCTTATAATATGTCAAGAGATAAAAAGGTGTGGCTCAAAAAGGAGTTGCAAGAAATGTTGGATGCAGGTATTATCCGTCCTTCTGTATCCCCATTTTCTTCTCCCATAACTATTGCTCCAAAAGAATATGGGACATTCCGCCTCTGCACAGACTGCCGAGATCTTAATCGTCAAACAGCACTGATACCTTACCCAATGCGAATGATGGACGACATGATTGATGAAACTGGCGGGTGTCATTGCTTTTCACGAAGAGACCTCTGCAAGGGGGGTTTTGGCAAATTTCACTGACTGAAGAAAGGAAGAAGCACACCGCCTTTATAACCACTTTTGACTTGTTCGAATATAACCGCCTACCATTTGGCTAGAAAAATTCTCCTGCGTGGTTCCCAGAGAAGATAATGACAGACATTCTGAAACCTTACTTGGGCGTATTCTGCAACGTATACATGGATGGCATCATTGTGTACTCAAACACAAAAGAGGACCACCGGTGTCATCTTTCAAAAGTTCTTGAAGCTCTTAGCCGTTCTGAACTCACGGTGAATTTCAAGAAAAGTGCTTTCTTTCAAGATAAGGTTACATTTCTTGGAAGGGTGTTCGACGGCAATACCAAGAGCACTAAACAAGAATCCAGTAGACAGAATTTCGAAGCTGACAAAGCCTTATGATATGCACTATATGCGTGTTTTTCTTGGCCTGGCAGGACACTTCAGGGCATTCACCAAAGACTATGCACTGAAAACCAGGTGCCTTACACGCTCAACCCAAAAATACACGTCTTTCCCATGGAACCAGGAGTGCGAAGCCGCTTACTGTGAGCTTTTCTCTGCCTTTTGTACTGAACACGGATGCATCCCACTACGCAACCGGTGGAGTTCTTTATCAGAAACCCTCGAAGCAGGCTGATCAGACAAAGCCCTACGTTGTGGTGTCTTACAGTTATACCATAAAACCAGCTGAAATCAATTATACTACTACCGAAAAAGAAGCGCTTGCTGTCCTAGAGGCGATCCAATATTTTAGAACTTATCTTGAAGGCGCCAAATTCACACATTTCACGGATCATCAAGAATTGACTCAACTGTTGAATATGGCACAACCAAAAGGACGCATTGCTAGGTGGATCAACTACCTGCAACAATTCAATTTTATAGTTTCGCACCATGCTGGCCCACTTCTCACCGATGCCGACGCACTGTTTAGGTTGCTTGTTCAGGAGTCAAGTGAAGATCCAGAAACGATCAATCATATTAAGCTATGGGAAGGTACCGAAGACCTCCAATTTATTAATGGAAAGTACCATGTACCACCCACTCTGGCTCAAAGGATTCATCTCTACCATGACACTCCTGGATCAGGCGGACACGACGGCTCCTGGCGCACATATAAGAAATTACTCAGGAGGTTCACATGGCCAGGCATGAAAAACGACATCAACGACTACATCCGCACATGCCATATTTGCCAGGTGCAGTGAAGTTGAAGCAATCAACAGACGTTATGACAAACCCGGATATTCAAAGAAAGGGCATTCTTGAAGTTGTTCATTTAGACTTTTCAGAGCTAAGAAAGAATGGGGATGGAGTCAGGCGAACACAAGCTTTTCTCCTGTCAATTGATGAATGCACAAGGATGATTAACCCTCTATTGCATGAATTATGAGAAAATCAATTGAAAAATTATTTGATCATTTTTATCATTAACTACATGAAAAATAACATGTACAAAAATTTTCAGATTTATTGCGACTGTATTAATGAAGATAAAGGTTTGTGCCAAATATGGCACACTATGCAAGTGGGCGAGCAAACTTGCTGTCATGGCTGAAAACAAAATCTCACTGATTGCGGTCTTTTTGGCTTGATTTGCGGCATAAAGCAAAGCAATTGCTTCCTGTGTTCAGGCATAATAGAACACTTTGGTTAGTGCATCTGACTGCCGACATCTACGTGCAAGATGGCCGCTTACACGTTCGGGTCTTCGCATGGTGCCGCCTTGCTGTACTTTCCTGCCCGAATTTCCAACCGCTGACTTGTGGTTGTGAGCTTCAGTTGCCGACAAATCGTAAAAGCTAAATATCGCCGTGCACTGGTTCGACTTCATATAATTTTTTCGTGCTCCCACGCCAATAATGTAACAAAAAATTGCCAGGTACTGCTGCTGACACTCGATATTTTCCTGAAGCATCTCCAAAACCTACCACCACAACTGAAATCTGGCAAAAACTAGCTGTGCTGCATGATCTCAGATGACTTCTTTTTGTTTGTATTTGCACTGTGCAACAAAACATAGATGGCATCATATTGCACATTTCATGACTGATATGCATACTGTGCCAAATATGGCACACACCGATTTCTGACTATATACCGTAGTGGAAAACGGAATTGAGAAGAGCCTTAATGAGCATAAATTTTCAAAGCCACGAGATATGCCAAAATAATTTTTTTCTTGCTTTTGCATCGAGAAAATGGTTGCAAGAAAAATATAGCAGTCACTGTTGTTCATGATCCGAGCTTGCACGTGCACCGTGAATTCTATTTCATGTCTAGATTTCATACTGCTCTTGGGATGGCAGCGCTTTTTTTTATATTTAGTGCACGTAACTATAAGGATTACTCTAACTGTGTCACATTCTCCACTCGTCCTCTTGAGCCCGCTATAAAAAATGTTAATCGGTATGTGCCAAATATGGGACGCCATGCAATAGAGGGTTAAGGCTAAAGCAGGGAAAAGGAGATGCCAACAATGTCTTCAGTCCACTTAAAGACGAATGATTCCAGCACACCAAGACGCTAGTCTGCGACAACGTCCTGCTTTTTCGGAGTGCCAAGCTGAAAACATGGGCTAATAGTCCAGGAATAACTATTAAATATTCGTCTCCCTATCACCCTGCACCCAATGGATTAGCAGAACGGGCTATAAGGAATATTAAGCAGTTCCTGAAGATATATCCGGACTTCGCAGGTGACTGGAAGTGCTGCCTAGAGGCCGCTCTGAAACATCATATTCGGTCATAGACCATACCCAGCATTACGGGACATCGCTTTTAGTTCACCGTTTTTTCACACCACGTGGCGTACAGACCTTCAACTTTCAAAACTGGCGCGATAACGCATGGCGCGCGGCAGACAAAGTGGCCATACATAAAAAAAAACAACAACGAAGCAGCTCGATGTCGACTGTCGCCACCGAGAGCGAACCGTGATCGCTGACTGATAAGCGCAAGTCGTGTACGACGAGCGGTCGGTTAGTTGCTCGATCGTGAATCAAGTATTTTTTTTTTAGTGAATCCGCGCGCACAAGTCACTTGGCTGCGCTTGACAAACTCGTATTTCGAAAGGGCGTGCTGCCCTTCCTCTCGTCCTTTTCAATATATTTCGTGCGGTTGTATAGTTGTCGGCCCCCACTGGTTTCTTGAAGAAAGTTAGGACGTCCTTTTGTCGCGGCCGTTTTTTGTAATCTGTGAAAGCTAATTTCGAGAAAATAATATCCGCCTGTGAGATGGCGATAACGCTTTGAGAATATGTGGAGACGGAGGCTTCACGTAGCTAATATTTGTTGGCGTCACTAAACAAGTGAATTTTTTTCGCGCTATAGAGTGAAGGCAACGTGCCGTGCCGTATTCGCTGCCAGTGATAATCTTTTTTTAAGAGCTCAAAACGTAGCAGAAATAAAGGTCTAAATTCATTACAGGGACGAAATTGCTGAATTATTTTCCAAATTTAAGCATTTTAAGAAAGACGCCTTAATTTAAACAACGGTCTTAACGTTTCTAGAGCACATAATAAAAGACGTCCGAAATGTATTTCATTGTACATGACATGCTATACAGCTCGTCTTCCCCTCTTTGCTGACTGTTCGTGAAAGCGTAATGAAACCAATTATATTCACATATGCGACCGTCCGCCGTGGTGATGTAGCGGTTACAGTGCTCGGGTTCTGACCCGAAGCCGCGTGTTCGACCCCGTCCGCAGAGGTCACATTTTGATGGAGGCGAAATGGAGGAAGCGCGTATACTGTGCGATGTCAAAGCAAGTTAAAGAACACCACATGTTCGAAATTTCCGGAGCCCTCCACGATGGCGTCCTTCATAATCATATCGTGGTTTTGTGACGTAAAACCCCCGATAATATTTGGATGTACGTAAATAACCGCAAAGCAAACCTCTTTGTTTCACTGGCTATGCGGTCTGCACAACGGCATCAGGTCTTGGTTAGAGACCCGATTATTTCGGCCAGTTTTATTTAGAACGAAGAACGCGTACAAGCGAGTTTGAAGATAGCTCTCGTCTGGTTTCCTTGCTGCTACTATATTGTAATTGTTTCTTTGCACGTATTGCTCAAGAACAGCGTGGTAATATTTTTACATGGTGATGTTTCTTAAAGGTCCCTCCCGGTAGGACCTATTTATTACTTGCTTGACGCGCTTATTGGCGAGTTTTTAAATCAATCACTCATTGGTGCAATTAAATGTTTGACGCTTGTGCCATTCTACGCTTCCGGGACGCAACACAACACACCTTAAGGGGCCTTCTCACACTACATGACATTATCATAGTTACTTTTTTTTTTTCCGAACAGTTTCAAGCACCGGCGTGGCTGTGTTGTAGAACACCTCTTTTCCGTGCAGAAGTACTGGGTTCAATTTATGCGCGAGCTATTAATATTGTTCATTTATTTGCAGCTACCTCGACCTTTCGCCCACGGGCAATGCTTTTTTTTTCACTCACAACGAAGACGCCGACACCAGCGTCGGCACCGGATTTTTTCGCTACAGATAACTTTTTTGTGGAATACTTAGCCACCAATGAAATCACGCGCTGCTCCAAAAACGCGGGGTTGGTGTAATATCAGTATACTATAGCATGCCTCGTTCACATTAGGGACG
>JALIZH010004211.1:0-28452 GCA_030522465.1 Rhipicephalus appendiculatus | reverse complement strand
GGAGCAGTCTATAATTCGCGCATGCGCTTCGAACCAACGTCCATCGAACTGTCGACGAGTACAATGTGGGGGCTATGATATTTAAAGAGTATACGCTTGAAACTATAATCGGCGTTTAGTAAAATAAGATCAATTCACTGTAGACAACGACAAGCGCCTGCAACATTCGTTGGCACCATAACTACAACTTGGAAGCAGGGCAAGGAAAGCAATAGATCCACCACAAGCGCTCACTCACGACAGAGAGTTTATTGCACGTGTGAAAAAACATATGTAAATATGAAGGTGCATCGCGCATGTCACAGAGACACAAAAAAAGTGATACAACCAAGGAGCGTGTCCATAGTCGATTAATACAGTTGAATCCCTTGTCTTGCAACGATAGAGAAGGTTGATGTACACAAAGTGCGGCGTTCTTTATGATGTGATAGGTCGCCGAGATTGCCCGCGTGGTCTGATTAGGATGTCGATACAAAATTACTGTTCTTTCGAAGACTGTATTAGACTTGCATCACTGACAATGCGAGGCGAGATGAAAAAAACGGCTCCAATCAATGAATTTCGATGCGCTCTGAGGCCCGTGTTAATACACGTGGCCGATGTACATGTGAGCACATGAAACAGAAATTCGGTTTACAACTCATACACAAAAACTGAAAAAAAAATGAAAAAAATTTGGAAGCATCTGGCCGCATTTTTCTTTGCCCACTGCAGACCCCAGACCTTTTGTGCACTAAAGAGCAAGTGCGACTAAGTGTGTTTGTTTCGGAAAACACAACCCTCTCCCCATGTCACTTCCCTGCATTTTTGAAGCCGTGCGGCTTCTTATGAATACATGGAGTAACTGCAATAATTCTAGTTTCTTCATTATTCACAGGTGGAGGACGTCCTTATTAACGCGATAGCGTTAAAGAGCTCGTTTCGCAGAAATTCCGGCGTCGGCGTCGTTGGTTGTGAGCGAAAAATCATCTTGTCCGTGACCGAAAAATCGAGAAAGGTGCAAATAAAATAAATAATAAAAATTTTCGGGTCCGAGTGAGGATCAAACCCGGGTCGTCTGCGTGGCAAGCAGTTGTTCTACCACACAGCCATGCCTCTGCTTGGGAATACTGTGAAAATAACTTCCTCTGCTTGGAAATGCAGTGAAAATAATTTTCATGCTTCGCAAACGCAAGCGTCTTTTATATAGGCGTCGCAATATAACATGTAATATCCCAGGAATATTGCGTGGTACAAACTGAAGTAGAGCACCGAGTCAGGCAAGTTGGTTTAAATTCATAATGAGGACTAAAACTGCGCTAAAAACACAAAGACAAACAGGACTCCTGCACGAGTCCTGTTTTCCTCGTATTTGTCTTTGTGTTTTTAGCGCAGTTTTAGTCCTCATTGCGTGGTACAAGCGTACATTGCCATCGGGCGTCAGGATATGTGACTATCATAACGATTTCATAGTTTAAAGCCAGCCACCCATTACAAACGGCACACACCTTACTGCGCGTATCCCCTTAACAGTGGGGCATAGCAAGTTCGAAAACATTTCCCACATTTGCCGCGCATAATTCCTCCTGGTTTAAAGCATGCTACCCATTACATAGTATGCACTAAGTGATTGAAGTACGCACTACACTGTAAGCAAAAACTATCCGAGATTGGGGTTTTTGCGGCTCATGACCTCTGAAAACTCCCTCGCGTTTAAAATTACTACCTCATGTTGGAGTAAAAGGCGGTACATGACATAGTTTTACCACCACCTCTCAGGGACGTAGTAAAAGGATGTCACAATCCAGTTTTACTACGTGGGGGGAGTTTTCTGTCACGTGACTTTTAACCACGATGTGAGAGTTTATTATCACGTGACTGGAAGCTGCAGCTGCTTCGGCGGCTTTTTTCCCCCACCGAGTGACGCCCTCAGTTCCAGTGAAGGTATGCGAACCCCGCAAATGCCTTTTTTTTTTTTTCAAAGATTGGTATAGGCATTGTCGCGCTTCGTGGTTGACCCCCAGTGCACGGCCGCTCGATCTCCCCCCTTTGGTACCCAGTGCATGCACTTTCACTGGAACTGGGTGCTGCTGAAGCAAAAACGAGCGAGGAAAGCATTCTGCGAACGAAAGGGCGTGCTCGAAAAAAAAAAAAAAAAAAAAAAAAAACTGCTGGAAAGCCGTCTTGCAGATTTTCGCAAATCGTTGGCGTATGTTGTTTAGTGGCCCTGGAGACTGGCGAGTGTCACAAGCTCGCGCTGTATGTGTCTCGTTGCGCTGATGGCAAGCTCAACTGGATCTCACGTGTTTCTTCTGTCATCGAGCGTCCGTGCGCGTACGAGCGCGAGCCTCCGGAACCTGGACGTCGCGGATACCTCCGCTTCCGTGCTGAATCGCGAAGAGCTACGAAGAACACTGCCAGCGGTAACAACATCAAGCTGGTGTGATCGTCCGTAGTTGTTTCCTGGAGAGTGACTGGTTACAACTTCGAAGCGATAGGAAAAACGCTTCGCTACGTCGTCGGCACCGAGCCGGCCAGAGGCCAGTGTGAGTGCGTCGCCGGAGCAGGTGAAACAAGCGTCGCATAGATTTTTGTTTCATAGAAAACAATGTCTGCTGGAGTAAAGTACAGCCGGAATTGTCCGCAGCATGCGCCAACCGTTGTCAAACATCTCGATCGAAGGTGGGCACCGATACAAGGCATACGGAACCAGCTTTGACCACCGTTGAGCACGGAGAAAACCCGGACGGTGAGCCGTCTCGTTCGTTGTGAGTACATCGCTCCGTAAGACGCCGCGAATAGCGGATACGTATTTTTCATTGCTGTCTAAAATAACGACGACGAAAATTGCACAGGAGGTGCATTCTGTGATCGCCAGCTGTCTTTCATCGCATAGCCGTGCTCCTCGAAAAGGCCTAGCGACGCCGTTGGTCTGAGGCCGGTACAGGCGCGGCACCGCTCTTCTTCGCCGGCGTTCCTGAATATGTGCTGCTACTGTGTTTGTGTACTGCCACTCAATGAAAATTATTGAGCTGCCATGGTTTGTGTGTGCTTAGGTATATTTTGTGGAGTTGTGCGTGAGCACTGCTAACGCGTGTGGGCCAACAGGCTGCAGTGCCAGCTAATAATTGGATAATCAAAAAAGGTAAGATCGGGTGAGTTTATGCTAAGAGGTCGGTGTGACTCATGGTAACTTGCAACCCACCTTAAGTTTACGCGTGCGCTATGAAACTTTATTGTTCAACGATGCCAAAAAGTAGCTCTCCCACCGGCACTACATGGCGGGTCAAATGCGGTGCCTATATATACCGGGTGGTCGAAGTACGGTTGAGTAACGTGAGCGGTCCGTTCAGGTGATGTTTTATTCTGCATTGGTTGTGTGTGTGTGTGTGTGTTTGTGAATATGTTAATCTCTGTATATGTCATCAATTCCGCGTCATTTGATGTTTAATAAATGCGTTGGCTCATGGTCCGATCACAGCCGTCACTTTTTTTTTTTTTTGTACCACTAGAAATAACTCTCAGAAATCACCCTAAAGACCTTGTAACGGCAGTAAAAAATTACTCCAACTATACTCGCTGAAAACCTCGGCGGGGTAAATAATTACTACCGTTTCTACGCTCAAAAACTCGACTAGCGTGAGAGTAAATTTTTAACTCGACTGGTACGTAGTAAAAAAACCCAGAAAAGGTAGTGCGCTAGAGGACAAGCAGTTTCACTCCAGTTTTTGGGTTTTTTCTGGTTATTTTTGTTTAGTGTGTAGGGACAGGATATCGCTATCGCGTTCAATTCTTAAAGGCGAAGATTAAGAGTCCCCCCAATTTTTCATATTTCTTTGCGATGCAAATTAGCTTTTGGCAAACCGATGCGATGATACACAGGATACACCGCTTCCTTGAAGTGATCAATTTGGAGCTGGAAAATATACTGCTCAGCTTATGTGCACCAGTTTTTATCGACTGGCCCGCGCACGTAAGCATGACATCACATTTCCTTGTTAAACAATACTCGAATGCGCCGACGCGAAATGAAACACCGGTTTCGATGAACACTACCTGCAAACATGCTTCGCGGTGAAACTTAAAAAAACATGTACCAAGAAACAGCCAATTGTTAGAGCAAGGCACTGGACAAATGAATTTTAGACCCATATCCTCTTCATTAAACATGTATAGAATGCGTTCACTTCTTTGTACAGCGCGTGACTTGCCAATTTATATCAAATAATAATCTCTATACATATCTGTGTTCCACTTCACATAGCTCACGATATTACGTTTTGACTACATGTATCGGCACGCGATAACTTGAATGCCGCTCACCTGTTCCATCCGACATACATCCACTCATAAATATCTATGCTGACTGACCAGTTATTAGGAGCGAAGCTCCTCAGGCCGGCACCCCGCCGTCGCCGTTGAAGCTCCCTGGCACAGTGCCAGCAGTGGCGTCTCCCTCTCACGCGGGAGGATAAATGAGGTTTATGAGCGCTGGAACGCGGATGACGTCTGCACGATGCGCAAAGCGCGAGAATACAAATGCATGCGAAACGGATGCGGATTAGTCTCCCTCCCTCTTTCTTCTTCTTTGCCCCCTCCCCCTCAAACCGGCGAACGCGTGAAAGCATCACTTCACCCTGTCGTCCGCCCATTCGTCGGTCCGTTGCCTGGACAATGAAACGCCTCGCACGCCAAACGCAGCGTGCGTCCAATTTCTAAAGGTGGAACCGCATGGCGCGTTTTCAGACGCGATTGACGCGCGGCTGGAGGGACGCGCGCGTTTTTTTAACGAACGCCTTCGCGGAATCGCGCCGTTGCGTCCCGCATGGCGCGATTTCAGGCGCGTTTGGCGCGTTTGGCGCGTGGTCGAAGAGACGCGGGCGTTATTTTGAAGAACGCCATCGCGAAATCGCGCCGCGGCATCTTTCTACTCGGGGTAGAAAAAAAAAAAAACGCCTCGCGCGTAGCGTCGACTGCTTCTTCGCCAAGCATAGTTAAGAGTGAAGACGCGTGTTTGGTTTCTTCCAATGCCGCCAGACGACGCCGACATCCACGCATCTCGGCGGAACCTTTTGAAGCTGGCGTGCGCTTCTGACGAAAAGATAGCCACCTGGCAAACGCGGCGCGAAAACGCCGCTGCTTTCTGTCCATGCGGGTGCATCCGCGACTGCGGCAGCGCGGGCGCGTTCTTGGCGCGTCGCGTTTTTCGCTCGCGAAAAACGCGCCATGCGGTTCCGCCTTAAAGGGGCCCTGCAACACTTTTCCAAGTATCCGTGGAATGGATTCACTAAAGGAGCTTATTGCCTCACGAATTCATTGCCGCAAAATTTTTGGAATCCGTCCAGTACGAGTGGAGTTACAAAGATTTCTCGCACGCTGCAATTGCATTCTCTCTTCTCTCGTCCCGTCGAAAGCGCTGGAAGCTAAGCAGGGAGGGATGGCACGGGGAAAGAAAATACGTCACGCGCGCCTCGTGATCTTGAGCGCTTTTTCTCTTTCTTTTTTTGTTCGAATACGCGAATTATCATTGCGATCGCGCGCGCACGCGTGGACAAGTCGCGGCTACCGAGCGCGCCATGCTCAAATCTGTAACTGTACCGAGCGCGCCATGCTCAAGTCTGTAACTACCGAGCGCGCCATGCTCAAATCAGCCAATGGCTGATACTAAAAAATCTCTCGTCGGTGATCAGTGATTTTTGGGTACGCAACGTCATATGTCGAGAGAAGAGAAAGCAATTTCTGGCCGACTTTGAGAATTTTTGGGTACGCAACGTCATATGTCGAGAGAAGAGAGAGCAATTTCTGGCTGACTTTGAGAATTTATTGTGAATTCCACGCCGCGTGCTGCGCTATAATATTTGGCTCGCGTGTTCTCGAGAGCCTGGACTACCGATCGGCAGCGTTTTCTGAGCATGCTCAAAAAGTGTTGCAGGGCCCCTCCTTTTGAACTTGACCTGCCACCGCCTTCAATGCAGCACAAACGCGTTTCGAACGCGCTGTCTTCAGGCGGTGCCGAGGCTGGATAAACGCGTTTTAAATGCGCTGCCTTGAGACGATGGCAAGTCAAGCAGCGTTTCTCAGTACGGGGGGGTAAGGAGCTTCCGCTCATCGGTTGTATTCGTACACGGAACAACTGCTAGTTTTCTTTTCACATTTCATCATTTCATGCGTAGAGATACACGCGGGAGCGTTTGGACATGTGTAGTATTTAGGATTTAATAACAGTCAATAAGCGGCGACGTATGTGTTTTGTTTCGTGCTCCCACGGCGCAAGGAGCAGCGAGCGACGGCACAGGTGGCCTGCTGGCTCGCTCGGCGTACATACTTTTCTCATATATAGTGCTCCGCGCGCCCGCGGGGCGTTCTGGGATTGCTTGAAAAAGGTATATTCCCGCTTCCAACTCAATAGTAGATAGAGGGTTTTTATTTTTTAGTGTCACTTGCTATAGCTGTATTGGCTTTCCCTTGTGTCTTGAAACTAGCTTCAGTTGCTACGTATTGCTACAAAAAGTTTGGCGTAGCGCACACCCACAAGGACAAACAAGGACACACACACAGCGCTAACTTTCAACTATGGTTTTATTTCTGATCACACGTGTTATTTATACATGAACAGGCGATCGATAAAACCAAGGAAACACCTAGGAAAAAATAAAAACATGTAATAGTACAGCATCGATCGCACACATGTCATCACTGATTACACCATCTGCACGCACCTTCTTCAAAGTGTCAATCCAAGATACCTCTTTTCTTTATCGGACAAACCTAAAGACGGCGCACTCACGCATTTTTTTTTTTTCACTTTGTCGATTTCAAACGCCTCGATTATTTCACGGGTTGTTTTTCCTCGAGCCCTATATAGAATACGAGTGCTCTGAAACTCTGGGGCGCAACCACACCTTTGGCAGTGAATGCCCAAGTGGCCAGACACAGCTTTTTTGACATTATACGAGTGTTCCCTGAGTCTTTGGTTTATACACAGTGGCGTACCAACTATTTTGGGAGTGGGGGGGCAAACCTACCTCACTTGCCGGCCGTGATATATATATATATATATATATATATATATATATATATATATATATATATATATATATATATCACGATAGAAAGAGAGAGAGAACTTCAGCGACAATCAAACTTTGAGGTGATTTTTCATACACAGAGCATTTGTTAAATAGTGTTTGATAATACTATAAAAAGGGACAGTCAGTTTTAAGCAGCATGCACTGGGACAACAACACATATATGCGTGTTATGCATGTAATAGTATTACACGTGACGCTTTTTATGCTTTACCTAACAACTTTCCGCATGAATACAATTATGTCGATGGCGGCCTCCTTAGTAGTATATATTTGTATCATTCAATGAAATTTTGTTAATCACCAAAAGCAGCTCACTAAGAATTGAGTTTTTAAATGCGAAGCAATACTTAGGGAACAAAAGGTACTTCGAGCGCCTTTATCTACTTATCTACCTACCTGGCCCCCTACGTCTGGGTGCTCTCGCGGTTGCCTCATTACTTGGTATAGACCAAAATCGGCATAGCAGGGTACGAGGGTATGACGAACATAAGTGTCTGGTCACGACATAAATAACGTGAAAATCATGTCGTGAACGTCATGAAACTATTTCCTTCAGTCATGTGTGTCACATACCCGTATACCACGGGCTGCGATATGCGGGTATGAGCCTTAAAGATTGTGTCTACCCAGGAACGGCGACAATAGACATCCATCATTCAAACGCGAGAGGGTTAAAAAAAATCTGGAATCGGCCGCGTCGATCCGACGAATGCAAAGAATAAAAATCAGGATCCCAGCAGGAATCGAACCCAAGCATTTCGTGTGGCAGTCATGTATTCTACCACAGAACCACGCAAGGTCTTGAATCTGCTTTGGAAAAGGCACTATGCAGACATCAAGTCGGCGTAACGTCCATTGTGGTTACCGTGCTAGCTATCTAAATTCATAAAAAGGTGATAAACATTGCATATGTACTCCTTTTATACAGGCGCCATGTCGGGTTAACATCAATTGTGGCTTCAGTGTCAGCTCCGCTTTTATAACCATCTCATAAACATTACATATGCACTCACATGACTCAGCAAGCTATCATCAAGCGTTGCTCGGCGATGGAGGAATGCGCTAACGAATGGTATTCACATCATCGCACCGCAGCGTGCACTTCATTTCGATAAAATTTACGTCCATGCCCTAACGTGACTACTGACGTTGCGTCAAGTCATAAATTTCCCCTCTAAACGCCAGTGTAGTCGACGCGCCTAGTGAGCGCACGATTTGCATACTACTACTTCATTTACAAAAACACGTCGATATACCCCGTAACACCTGTCTGAATGAAAATAAGAAATATCTCATAGACAGGTACTCGCTGACTGCTTCGCATGAAACCGATCCCCATAGTTCATAGGGATATGCCGAATTTCAACACGAAATTGTTGTATGCCGGGGTCCACTAAGACTTCAGGGACGTATTTCCGTCACGGAAACGACGTCAAAAAAATGTATGCAATCACATGTCAAAGAAAAAAAGTTCCGTCAACGCGCATTGAACCGATGACCTCTCGGTCCGCCGCTACAAGTTCCGAGCACGCTATCTACAGCGCAACGGCCGCAGACTTTAAAGGAGTCCTGACACAAAAATTTTCGCCCCGCGTTTTTTTGCTGCAATGTGTTGCTGGGGGCCTGTTAGTCATAACACGGGACATCGTTTGCTGCAGCGCGCGACAGATAATTAATTACAAGCTCCTCATTACCGACACAGCCTCAGTTTCGGTTTGACAGAGCTCCAAAAACGACAAGCCGCCGGGTGCAACTATCACCACCTAGCGAGTTAAACGCTCGGTCACGGAGCACCCAGAACAGTGACGCACTTCCGCGCGGTCTGCATCGTCTGCTTGCATTCGCTTGTCACCCATGCTACCCATGCTGCGTGATGTCGTCGCCGTTGTCGTCCTCGCTGTCGTCGTCGGGCTCATCGTCGTCTGATGGCGACAATTTTCTTGCGACGGGGATGGAAGGAATTTACGACGGGGCGAATCACTTCAGGTTTGACCCGCTGGCGAGGAGTGCTTCGTCGGGAAGCGGCAACGATACCAGCGACGACGACCACGATGAACCTCGCGTCGGCAATGTACTATGGTAAGACCCGACACATTCGTGCACGAATGTTCTGCAGGGCAATTCATTTAGCCAAAGTACGTTCTGTTTTACTACGTTCAATATCCGATTGAATCACTTGATAACATTGTGATGCCCTTCAAGTTGTTGGTGCCGAAGAAAGCTAGGTAACACCAGAGCACCAGACGTGAGCGATGCACAGGGTGGAGTCGGAAGACCCATGTACGCCAAGTCCGGCGCCTGTGTGGTAAAGCAATGCGCCTCGAAATGGAGCCCGCAAACGCGACTGTTCTGCACGGGGGACCAGTCCTGATACTCCTGACGTCCACAAGCGCACACGAACTCGATCCACTTCTGCCGCCGAGGTTCGTCGCGGGGAAACGTATGCAGCGATACGCCTGATCCCGACTTCGACGTGCAGAAGGAAACGGCGCAGAAGGATTCCGGCATTGTGGCCTGTCACTGCAGCCCAGGCAGCACAGGGAAATCAAGAAGTCCTTGGGAGCAGGAAACGGGAAAGCTGTACTGTCGCCAAACACAAAACTTTCAACGCGTGCGCCGCGGCAGCGCCTCCTCTTGGCCGCGGCCACACACTCGCGAGCAGCCGCCGAGCAGTCACCAACAGCGCAGTGGCGAGCGCGCCAAAACAGAAATGGCGGCTACGACGTCATCATAACCTGTTGTACCGGGAAGTAGGGGGGTCACCGCGGGTCACCTCCGAGGGTGTCAATGCCGCCAGGTGCGGCCTAGAATGCTGGATCGCGCACGCGAACTTCAAAATTCATATAAAATACCTTCCAAGCTTTATTCGCTGTCGATATTTTGCAGATGGTACACGCATGTACACGGGAATCGATCCAGCAGGCTACCTCGGCCGCGAAATTTTGTGTCAGTACCCCTTTAACTGCTGTACAAACGCGCCTTTTATATCTCACACTTTCCTCTTACAATGCTCTTGGTCAGCGGGGTAGTGTCGCCCTCTTGCAGCGGTAAAGTAAAGTAATTCATCATTAATGCGGCCTCCGCGATTAGCACCTGCAACGCGTACTGCTACGCGTCTGTCCCATTCGGCGCATTTACAATACAAGTGCAATTTTGCCAACGCCTTAACACACCGCGAGGTGGTGACCTTAGCCCAAGCGTCGGTCTCGCTCACATCGTCTATCCATACCGAAAATAGCAAACCAAAAAAAGCCGGCAGATCCCACGCACTGTGGGAATCGATGTAATGCGAAGCAGCCAGGAAGGAGCAAATCATGCCTTACATAATTTGCATGTCATGTTTACATGTTAGGACATGTCATTTATGTTCGTCATACAGTCACGTCGCGCAATACCAATTTTGGTGTATATCAAGCTAGCGAACTGGACGCAAGCGCACCATGAGCGTGGCATGCAAGTCATGTCGCACATGACAAGTCATGATTTCCATATTACCACTTGTCATTTATGTTCGTCATACAGTCATGTCGCTCAATACCAAATTTGGTGTATCTCAAGCTAACGAAGCGGCCGCGAGCACGCCATGAGCATGGCATGAAAACTCATGTTGTTCATGACATGGACGTCATTATTTGCGTATTACCACCTGCCATTTATGTTCGTCATACAGTCACGTCACTCAATCTCAAATTTGGTGTATATCAAGCTAACTAAACGGCCGCGAGCTCGCCATGAGCGTGGCATGTAAATCATATTTTTCATGACAAGTCAGTCATGATTTTCATGATATGACCAGCCATTTATGTTCGTCATACAGTCATGTTATGCCATACCAAATTTGGTATAAATCCCATTAACGATACGGCCAGGAGAGCACAAAGTCGTAGGCGGCTAGATAGATAGCTAGATAGATAGATACGCTCAAAGTTGCCGAAGTTCGCTAAGAAATGCTTCGCATTTAAAATAAAAGCATGCACGAGTGATCTAATGTTATAGGGCCCCTGCTCAGCGCTAGCCTGCTCTGCAATGGTACAGCACAAGGCGCGAAAGCGTCGCATAGGCGGCCCGCACCGCAAAGAGCCTACAAGGAAAATCGTCACAGCCGAAATGTTGGGAAAATTTTCATTATATTGTAACATTCCATCGTAACATTCCCATTCCCTTGTAACAATATTATTGAGTGATTACTGTGGTGAAGGATAACTTCGCCTTAGTTGCTGGTTTCCCAGCGTGCAGCGAACAGTGACCACTGTCGGAAGTGGAGGGGCTCAGCCCCCCTAACTTTTCTCAGTGGGGGGGGCTCAAGCCCCCCTTGCCCCCCCCCCCCCCCCCCCCGGCTGATGCGCCTATGTTTATACACCTTCCCGTTTGGCCAATATAGACGCGTTCACATGTTAGAGGAATAGCGTACACCACGCCTTCACTGCAATCCACAAATTTTTCGCGGTGCTTGATTGTGCAATCGCGCTTCACCTTGCTGTCCGCGTTGACCTTTTTGCACATCTTTTGCAGACGTTCGGGAGCGGAAAAAACTACGTCCGCACCGGACTTTCTCGCTATTCTGCGCAAATTATGCGAGATTGCGTGCATGTAGGGCACCACAGCAACCTTGGTTGTCTTAGTGCCGGCGGTCTGCTTACTGGTGTTCGCTCTTCCTTTTCAGAAATAAAACCATAGTTGAAAGTTAGCGCTGTGTGTGTGTGTGTCCTTGTTTGTCCTTGTGGGTGTGCGCTACGCCAAACAGTCTCATGGATCATAACCAACTAGCCCAACAACGCGCCTTGTACAAAAAGTAACGTGAAATGTGAAGTCTCGTTTCGAGTCCCGTATTCGCAAAAATCTCGGAGGCCACACTACGTTTTTGTTGAATGCCGTGCAGTGGCGCTGCAAATAATTACGCTCGCCGTCAAATTTCTTCTATTTCATTTCCCATTTCACGTCACTTTTTGCAGCAATACGTAGCAACTGAAGCCAGTTTTCAGAAACAAAGGAAAACCAATAAACCAAATAAAAGGCGATACCAATATAGCCCCTCAATACCTGTTTCTGGTCACGAAACTGCCGCTTCAGTTTAATATAGAGCTAGCGGCGGCAGCTAGGGGCGCCACAGTAAAAGAAAGGCCACCCAGCGGAGTGACCGCCGCAGGCGACGCTTGTATTTTTTTCTGCTCTGGTACGTCGCGGCCGAAAGACCCGCTCCTTAGACAATATTTGCATTCTATTCTGTCACAGCAATTATAAAAATTAAGCTTGGAATTTTGAGAATGCTTTCATACCGAAGACAAGGCGCATAGAAAAATTAAATATCAAATTCAGCTGGCGGCTGAGTGTAATTCAGCTGACGGGTGCGTGTGCCAGACGGCGCGCTTTTTGTTACTGCGAATTTGTCTTCAATTGGCCCAGCAGGCCTAAAAAAAAGACCTGACGATGCGCTGTAAAGAGAATAAGACATCAGCGGTGTTAACATTAAATGCACGACAACCTCTATGGCAGTGTAAACACACCTCCGAAAAATGGTGTCAGCAGTACCCCTTTAAGTAGAACTTGAGCATCTCATGCTGCTAAAAGCAGAATGAAATGCACACGCTTGCATCTGCTTATTTCCTTTGTGAGACTCATAAACACAGCACAGAGCACTTGCTGTCACCGTTGACATATGAGATAGACACCAGCAGCGCGGGCACTATCACATTTCAATTAAGCACGCAATCGACATTTCCGTTTTCTGGGTATGGAAATGACATATGGTACGAAAATAATTGCAAAGCGCCAGATGTGCACACACAAAGACGCTAAAGGCTGAAAGAAAAAGATGGAGAGAAAGAGAGACTCAAAGACAGAGAGAAAGATATAGAGAGCGAGAAAGAAATAGAAGGAGGAAGCCAGAAGCACAGAAAGAGAGAGAACCAAATGGAAGATGAAGGAAGAAAAATAGAGAAAGAAATGGAGATAGAGAAAGAAATAGGGAGGTGAGGGTGAGAAGGAGGGGAACGCCACCAGCACCGCTGCTACCTGTCTTCGCACCACTAGTGCGGAACTGCCAGACTTTTCTTTTTTTTTGGACCAGCTTCAAGTACAGGTGTCGATCTGTGGTAGGACATCTGCCGCCATGTCGAAGACCTTGAGTTCAATTCCTGCTTGCAGACACGATTTCTATTATTCGCATTTTTCCGTGATTTTTTGCCCATGTACAATGCCAACTTTTTGCTCACAACCTGCAACACCAACACCAGAAATTCTGTGAAATTGAGCTCTTTAATTGTTAGCACATTAATGTATAATTTCCGGAAAGATTTGTGTGCCGAAACCACGAAATGATTATGAAGGCACACCATACGTGGAGCACTCCGGACATTTCCGATAATCTGGTGTTCTCTAATTGGCACTGACATCGCACAATACACAGGCCGCTAGCACTTAATTTCCATCCAAATGCGACTACCGCGGCCAGCATCGAACCTGGGACTTTCCGGTCAGCAGCTGAGCACCTTAAAGGCCCTGCGACACAAATTAAGCGTGTTGTATTCATCGCTTCTTTTTAAACTGTAGAATGCATCAATATCGTTGCACGAGTGGCAACGCCCAAAAACAACGCTGTTATAATTTTATTTTTACGGAGAAACCACACTGCTTTCGGACTAGAGCGACACACAGTGGCTACTTTTGTGATCGGAAGTGACGCTTCACCACGTGGGAGTGATGACATAGGCCGTCCGTTTTTATTGGTTAGACGCGACAAGTCGCGCGTAACATTCATACGGTCCCAGATAGGCCGCACTATTGCGCGCTAGAAATTATAAAAGCACTCTTTATACTTCCCCAGATACAACAGGATTTCTGTTTTTAAATATGAAAATGTGGAAACAATTGCAAAATGACGCTAGGAGCGCTGCACAACGGCCACCATGAAGCGAGTCGTCCGGTATGTCTCTGTAAGAGGCGCGCGGTGATTGGAAACGGCCTTTGACATCAGTGGGAGTATAGGTGGCCTAGAATATACTGGCTAGTGTGCTGAGCGGGCGCTTTGGCGTGGCCATCGCGCTGATGCCTTCCCACAGTCACCGCATGGCGGCGCTGCGACTCGCTAAGATGTAGTACTTGAAAATTTCAATTGGAAGAAGGCCGAAGGAAAAATTCCTAAGCGCACTACTCCGGGCTTAGATGGGGTTCCCGTCAGCCTCATTAACGAACTAGGACAAAGCACTAAAGAAGCACTGCTGAAAGCCGTAGAAAAGTGCTTACAGGAGAGGGAAATACCAGACAGTTGGCGAAAAAGTAGAATGAACTTAATCTATAAAGGCAGGGGAGAAAAGGATAACATTCGCTCGTATAGACCGCTAACTATTACATCGGTGCTATACCGGTTGGCGATGCAGGCAGTAAAATTAAAAATAGAAACGTGGGTAGAGCAAAATGATATTTTGGGAGAACTCCAGAATGGATTCCGAATCGACAGGCGGTTAGACGATAACCTGTTTGTTCTTACACAGTGTATAGAAATATCAAAAATAGAAAACAGGCCCTTATACGTAGCTTATCTAGACATCACCGGGGCATATGACAATGTTAATCAGGAAATTTTGTTGGATATATTGAAGGAAGTGGGCATAGGTGATGACTGTATACAGCTTTTGAGGGAGATATACCGAGAAAATACAGTTTGTGTAGAATGGGAAGGAATAAGCAGCAAGGACAGCGTTGACATTAGCAAGGGGCTGAGACAGGGATGTCCTTTGTCCCCGCTGTTATTCATGCTGTACATGGTGAGGATGGAAAAAGCGCTAAAAGGTAGCAACATTGGATTTAATCTGTCACACAAACAGGCAGGCGCGATGGTTGAGCAGAAGCTTCCAGGTCTATTTTATGCTGACGATATTGTCTTATTTGCGGACAGTCAAGATGATATACAGCGGCTGGCAGATATATGCGGAAGGGAGGGCGAGGCTCTAGGACTAGGTTTTAGTGTAACAAAATGTGGATTGATGGTATTCAATGATCACGAAGACCATGCGGTCTTAATACAGGGCCAAGAAATACCGAGGGTAAGCGAATACAAGTACCTCGGAGTGTGGGTAAATGAGGGGGATAGATATATGGAGGTACAAGAGAAAGCATCGGTAACAAAGGGAAAGAGGAATGCTGCAATCATGAAGCACAGAGCGTTATGGGGATACAATAGGTACGAGGTGCTTCGAGGGCTGTGGAAGGGTGTGATGGTTCCGGGGCTTACATTTGGGAACTCAGTGGTGTGCATGAAGTCAGAGGTGCAATCTGGAATGGATGTAAATCAAAGGACTGTGGGACGCCTCGCGTTGGGCGCTCACGGGAAGACGACAAATGAGGCTGTAAAGGGTGATATGGGATGGACAGGTTTTGAAGTGAGGGAAGCTCAGAGCAAAATTAGATTTGAAGAGAGGCTGAGGAAAATGAAGGAGAGTAGATGGGCAGGGAAGGTTTTCAGGTATTTGTATAGAAAAAGCGTCGACACGCAGTGGAGAAAAAGAACTAGGAGGCTCACCAGTAAATATACGGCTATCAGTGTGGGCGACATGGCAACAAGGAGCATTAAGCGAAAAGTCAGAGAGGCGGAGAGGACTTATTGGATGACAGCGATGGAAAAAGAAGCCGGCTCTCAGTGACTACCGAAAGGGAAAAAACGAAATAAGGAGGGAGAGGTTTTATGATAATTCAAGGGGAAGCGCTTTACTGTTTGAGGCAAGGTCGGGTTGCCTTAGAACGCGTAGCTATAAAGCGAGATTCTGTAACGAAGAAGAACAATGTACATGCTGTGGGGGGAACTAAGGAAACGATGGAACATGTACTGATTGAATGTGGCGATATCCAACCCAGATATACGTGTGGGACACGAGTCTACATGAAGCCTTGGGTTTTAGGGACAACAATGGAAAGCTGAACACGTCCGCGATAGAAATAAGTAAGAGACGGTTAGAGTATTGGTGGCAGAAAAGTAGAGATAAAGGACAAAAATGAAGAAGGGGGGAAAATAAGGTCATTCTGCCTTAAGAAGCAGAGAGATGGACCGTGAACTTATATTTTTCTTTGCTGTAATAACATAGATTTAATCAATGTAGATAAGGCATTAGGCCACCATAAAAAGAAAGTTTTTTTCGAGCCTGGTGGCAGACATGTCACCGCCCCGTTATAAAGGGGACGCTCATAGCATCCATCCATCCATCCACCGTCCCCCGCGCGTCGGCGGCTCCTCCGCTTTCAGCTGCGTAGCACGGCGCTTTGTGCCGCGAATGTACTGTTCTTCGTTGCTTTTAACGCACTCGTCAAAGCACTTGACCGGACGGGGAAAATCTTAGCGCCAAATTACTGCCCGCAGAAAATCCTCAAGTGGTTCGGCACTACAAAACGACGAAGCGTTTCATACGTACCTCACATCGTCTGCTATTTTTCGCGACTCTCTGCTTCACCACCAAAGCGAAGTAGAAAAGTCGCAATGAATATACTCCGACACACCCAACTTGCCCGTTGAAAACAATCAGCGAAAGTTGACGCGTTAGACGCAAGAAATTGTGTCGCAAGGATGGCTCACGGCAATTTCGATCGCGATGAAGTCCGACTCGGATTCTTCGCTGCTACACGGGAACATTCGCTGGCGATTTTACTCGTATAATAGAGTCCTTGAAGCGCAAGTTGGTACATCTCATTCCGTTGAAAACAGCGCGAAAACGGGTCGAAGGCTAAGCAACAGAGCTTCGTTGTTTGTCCCTTAACCTTCATCCCGTTTTCGCGCTGTTTTCAACGCAGCGATTTTACCCGAAGTCGATCCAGTTAACTGCACTTCGCACCTCTCAGTCGTGGTCATATTTTATTATTTTAGCCGGCGCATCACACTCGGTATGATGCACCATCATGGACTTGCAGAGTGTATAACCTACACGTGCCGAGGTAGTCGGGACATGGCACGATAATTCTTAATCGCGAGCAGATACTTGAGCCGGAGCGGGTCGACAGTAATCACAAATGTCCATGTAACGCTTGTATTACACAAATGCACTAATCTTTCTTGCAAACATTATGACACTAGCTTTTGCAAATCGTTCGCTTCACCAACAAAATGAATGGTGTTCGTCCAGTTCTGCAGATATCACCATAGGCCCCATACTTTTGGATCGGTTGTTTCGATGTTTCCGCAGTTCAGATGTACCTACTGCATTGTTGCACTACATGAACAAGTCTGTAGTTAACAGAGAATGGTTCATATGCAAATGTACGGTGGGCTGGGGTCACTTTCGTTGTTCCACGTTTTCCAGCATGGCATCCATATTTTCTAGACCACATGCGATGAGCACAAGCTAGTCTAAATAGGATTCAGAAAAGGTAAATGCGAATAAAACGAACAGGGGTCATTAGTCAAGAACAACATCTCCATTAGATCATTTTATCATAGTCTAGTAGTGTGAATGGCTGAAAAAAATTTTCGTGCAAAGCATCTTTGTGAGTATTATGCGTGCTTGCTTTTAACCGCAATGAATTAACAGTTTAAGGTGGGGTGAGACTTCTTGTGGTCCAAAAATTCAATTTTGGAAATTCAATTATCGAATAGAGCATTTCCTTGAGAAAATATATATCACATTTGGGCACTCGCGGTTTCAAAAAGAATTTTAGGTCTCCTTTTTGTTGACACAGTCACAGGTAATGCGCGCGTACTACTACGTTATTTCTGCGTTTTTCTCAAAAGAACATTTTTGAAATTTCTGTACACTTTTCTCGGGAACTAGCGGGCGTAGGAAAACGAAGATTTCCACGTGTTAACTATAATGGCATTAACATAACTGGTTCTAGAGTCAGTAGCCTATGCGCATTTGTATTTTTTAGTATAAAAAATCATTCATAAGTGGCCATTTTCATAATTCAACAAACGTAAAAAAAAAACATGACAAATCTAATTTTTTGTTGTACACTCACAATTTTAGTTCCAGTTCTGTGAAGCCTTAATCGCTACCTTTCTGCAAAATTTCAGTGATCCATAGATGGCAGATCTTATTTGAGAAGTACATTAGTAGAAAAACAAACAAAAATAAAAAATACTAAAAAATTTCGAACTATCTCTGGGCTCTAATGCAACCTGCGTCTACCTTTAAAATACCTCGCAAATTTTAGTCATAGCTTTCATTACCACTGCTGTATAGCCAAGATTTGAAACTCACTTTCAAAGTTTCGCCCCACCTCAATAACTGTAAATGTAATCTGAACTTCACTTTGAAAAATCCCCCTGTTCCACAGCTAAATAATCATCAACTCATCAAGCATAAGTAATGTGCAAAATGCAAAACACACGCATAATTACTCTTTGCAGTTCCCATTTACACGTTCGTACACGAAGATTAGCGCGAACACGGTAAAAACAGCGCAAACGTCACCAAGACAACTTTGGACACGGGGCACGAAACACTGATAAGCTGCGGAGGCACTAACATACACCGCGACGCCGGCCGTGTGCTACACCTTTGCGACAAGCGTCGCCGCCTACCGGCCAAAGTTGGAAGGCATCACCGGCACTGCCACCTCCTCCCATTGGA
This sequence comes from Rhipicephalus appendiculatus, assembly GCA_030522465.1. Taxonomy (NCBI): domain Eukaryota; kingdom Metazoa; phylum Arthropoda; class Arachnida; order Ixodida; family Ixodidae; genus Rhipicephalus; species Rhipicephalus appendiculatus. Next base: position 9,830 of record JALIZH010004211.1, on the reverse strand, counting down.
AACCCCCTCCGCTCAGCACACTAGCCAGTATATTCTATATAGTGGGGGGAGTGAAATGCGAAAGGGAACGTTTTTTCCGGTTGTCTGCTGGGGTTTTGAGGTTTAATGGCTAATAACTTCCATTACCGTGTACCAATTTCAATATTTCTTTTTGCGTTCATCTCAGTATTCGGCAATACACGAACTCCAGCGCTGCAGAATGCAGACAAAAAAGTGTCACAGGGCCCCTTTAAAGGGACACTAAAGGCAAATAACAATTTGCGTCACAGTGAAATATCAATGTTTGGGAATGTCCCACACAGCAATATTATCAACAGCAGTGCTCTACTAATCGAGAAATTAAGGTAAATGTACGACCACATGCGCTACGAGTGGGACATCCAGGAAATTATCCCAATGACGTCACAGCGTCTGCCTACAATTAATCACTGGTAATCAAACCAGCTGCAGTAAAAAAAGAACCTTCCGTGCATTACAACACGTAATAAAATGCTGCTTGTCAGTTTCTGTTTGATTCATAGAAAAAAAACCGCCAAGACTGCGCGGAACGCGCAGCACAGTCACAGCGAAAGCTTGAAGAGCCGCCTTTCTAGAGCCTTTTTCAAACTTGCACGGTGCCCACTACGCCATAAATCATCATAATTCTTGTGTAGTGGGGAAGCGTCCACTATGCCATTATTTGTCATTCTTCGGAAAAGCGCGGTACCCGCTACACATTTGTAACGCATTATGTGCACTTCGTTGATGCTGTGGCAGACGACAATGAAGAATTATGCCATTTTGTAATGGGTTGGAGCACTGAACGACCCACTCGTTACGCAATTCGCATTGTGTGAAGCCTGGTTCTTACTTTACTGTTCTAAAACGCTTTACAACACATCTTAACGCGATTCCTTACCCGACATGAAGCCTGCATAGGGTCAGTTTGCACCGCAATTTCAAGCACCGGAGTAGCTCAGTGGTAGAGTGCTGGGCTGCCACGCAGAGGGCCCGGGTTCGATTCCCATGCTGTCATAGGTACTTTTTATTTGTTTAGTTTTTTTCTTATTTCGTGCGATAGTGGTTACGGACACTGGCGGCGGCGGCGGACAACTACGGCGAAAAAACGGCCCTTGTTGTGATCTCATAACAGGATGGATGGATGTATGCTATGAGCGTCCCCTTTATAACGGGGCGGTGACATGTCTGCCACCAGGCTCGAAAAAAAACTTTCTTTTTATGTTGGCCTAATGCCTTATCTACATTGATTAAATCTATGTTATTACAGCAAAGAAAAATATAAGTTCACGGTCCATCTCTCTGCTTCTTAAGGCAGAATGACCTTATTTTTCCCCATTCTTCATTTTTGTCCTTTATCTCTACTTTTCTGTCCACCAATACTCTAACCGTCTCTTACTTATTTCTATCGCGGACGTGTTCAGCTTTCCATTGATGTCCCTAAAACCCAAGGTTTCATGTAGACTCGTGCCCACACGTATATCTGGGTGGATATCGCCACATTCAATCAGTACATGTTCCATCGTTTCCTTAGTTCCCCCCACAGCATGTACATTCGTTCTTCTTCGTTACAGAATCTCGCTTTATAGCTACGCGTTCTAAGGCAACCCGACCTTGCCTCAAACAGTAAAGCGCTTCCCCTTGAATTATCATAAAACCTCTCCCTCCTTATTTCGTTTTTTCCCTTTCGGTAGTCACTGAGAGCCGGCTTCTTTTCCATCGCTGTCATCCAATAAGTCCTCTCCGCCTCTCTGACTTTTCGCTTAATGCTCCTTGTTGCCATGTCGCCCACACTGCTAGCCGTATATTTACTGGTGAGCCTCCTAGTTCTTTTTCTCCACTGCGTGTCGACGCTTTTTCTATACAAATACCTGAAAACCTTCCCTGCCCATCTACTCTCCTTCATTTTCCTCAGCCTCTCTTCAAATCTAATTTTGCTCTGAGCTTCCCTCACTTCAAAACCTGTCCATCCCATATCACCCTTTACAGCCTCATTTGTCGTCTTCCCGTGAGCGCCCAACGCGAGGCGTCCCACAGTCCTTTGATTTACATCCATTCCTGATTGCACCTCTGACTTCATGCACACCACTGAGTTCCCAAATGTAAGCCCCGGAACCATCACACCCTTCCACAGCCCTCGAAGCACCTCGTACCTATTGTATCCCCATAACGCTCTGTGCTTCATGATTGCAGCATTCCTCTTTCCCTTTGTTACCGATGCTTTCTCTTGTACCTCCATATATCTATCCCCCCTCATTTACCCACACTCCGAGGTACTTGTATTCGCTTACCCTCGGTATTTCTTGGCTTACAGGCTTCGCTGTAAAAGAACCGCCTGGCGTTACTATGGGGAATGGTGCGAGGGTTCAAAAGTTGCGTTTTCGCCTGGTTAGGCTGGATAGGTGGTGCCATCTAGCGGGGCCCAGTTGAACCCGGCCAACACAAACATCCATTGCTGCAAGCTTTAATGGCCGTTGTTGCTGCTGTGGCTCCCGCTACTTTCGCTCTGCTGCTACTATGGCGTCGACGGCCACGCAGTAAATGCAGGCAACTTTGGGCATGGAAACTGACGTATAAATGTCCGTTTTCAGGTGGGTGATTTGAAGTGCGCTAACACCATGCGGACCACTAAAATGTGATTTTCTTTCAAAATAAGCATTTCCTTGGCATTTTCAGCACCGCTATGACCGCTATTTCAGCAATCAACATCGACTTAATATTTGCCTTTAGTGTCCCTTTAATCACTGTACCACCACGGCAGACATGAGACTATGTATGCTGAAATTGTCAACTAAGATGCGAAATCAACAAATAAAAACTTTTGCTGGAGTGAATGTTTTGACATTGTTTCCAGCTTGAAACTTGTAGGAAAGCACTATCTTTTGCATCATTTATGGATGTCATTCATGGATGCTTCTGGCACTTCGAAATACAAAGGTGGCAGGTCAAAACAACAAAACATAGCCAAGGCATGAGGAAAACTAGCCAAAAAGCAGCCAACATGAGCAAAGGGCACTAAATGTAGCCAAAAGTAGCCATACGTGCATGAAAACAACTGTAACGTTGTTATTCAAAAGAATAAATTCCAGAGACTTTTGGTGGAATTGAAAATAAGCACAGCAATAACCCTCCGGATTTCCAAGATTAAAGCATAAACCGTAGACTTTAGCAATCATTTTGTGCAGGATGAGGAAGTTCTGCAGAAAAACGACATTCCCTTCAAGCGTCTTGCTTGACTTTTCTAAAAGGGCTAGAAGTACCAGGACAATAAAAGTGAGTACTACACAAGTGCGCTCAAAATCACAGTTGCTGTTATCGAAGCAGAAATTATAGCGACTTCTGCTATCATTTCTTACAAGATAATGAAGCACGAGCATTTAGTATTCTCGATACAGTTCATACCTAATCCTAATAAACACAGTTCATGAGACATCCGATTTCTAATGTCGATAAGTGCCTTGGATGCAGAGCACTTTCCGTTGCCTCTTCACTTCCAATCACAGTTCAGAGTCGCGTTCAGCAGTAGGTGATTTGCAAATTGACGCGAAACAGTCTTCCTTCCCCCCTCCGAGTCCCAAGAACCCATCTGAAAGTCTTTTCTTTTGTGTAATGCAAGCACCAAAAGTCAATTTTGGGAGCTGGAAACATTCCTTGGTTACCACGTTTTGACACCGCATACTCACAGATATTGCTAATTTGGTTCAAATTGAGGCAACAAGAAACTAGCCAAAAAGAAGCTAAGACACCAGAACATTTTTTCTGCCACCACCAGCCTAAAAAAAATTGAAGGACACTTTGTACATTCTAAAGTGTGTTTGGCGAAAGCGTGTGGCCGTTCCGCTGACTATGCCATGTCTTTTTTTCTTTTACACTCTCAGTGGGATAACACACAAAGCGAATGTGTGCGTGTTTTCTTTTTTAATTTTTTACCGCGAGTCGCAGCGAGACGCGAGACTAATCTTCCTCCGTTCGCATGCGTTAGTATTTTCTCGCGCTTTTTGCATCGTGCAAACGCCATAGCGTTCCAGCGCTTAAATTGACGGGCCCTTTGTAAATTCGAAGGTGCATTCCGTGAACGCCTATGTCCATTGAGACGGCGTCGGTCAGAATGATTGCAAACGTTGGGCACAGCGAAGCTACGCAAGCAAAGCGCGAGCGCTGTAGAGTCCGACGCGACCGGCGTCCGTTTGCGCATCCCGGCGGCCACCTGGCTCCGTGCCAGAGCTCGGATGGACGGGACGGACGGACATGGACGGACGGACGGACGGACAGACAGACAGACAGACAGACAGACAGACAGACAGACAGACAGACTGACGGACGGACGGACGGACAGACGGACGGACAGGGCAGACGGACGGACAGACAGACGGACGGACGGACGGACACCGGACGGACGGATGGACAGACGGACGGACGGATGGACAGACGGACGGACGGACGGACGGACGGACGGACAGACGGACAGACGGACGGTCGGACAGACGGACGGACGGACACCGGACGGACGGACACCGGACGGACGGACACCGGATGGACACCGGACGGACGTGAGCATGAGACATTAAAGGCTTTCGCCTTAAAATGTAGCCAAACTGGCACAAGGTAGCCAAACCTGGCAACCCTCCCCAGCAACTTGCGAGGTTTACTGCGCTGGAAACTGCTGTATTATATTAATAAGAGGTTCTTGGCAGCTAGTCCTCTGAAGCGATCTTAGCTCATCAGAAGTAACAGCTGGCCTCTCGTTTTCATTGTTGGAGTTTGTGCTGAATGGTGAATCCATATCGCTTTGACATTCAAGTGGTTGAGCACCGTACATTACCATAACAGACATGGCTTGACTTGGTTCCGAATGTTTGTCTTCTTGCAGAATAACTGAAATAAGCTCTTCTGATGCAAGAACCCATAGGAGAGGGTAGTGGTTTCGTCGATAATCCTGATTCATCAGCTCAGCTACCATGGACGTAGCAAGCTTGTGAGGCAACCGGTGAGCGCTAGTGTCAACTGAAGAGTCGCATGATGGAAAACCAGGTGGTGGGCCATGTATGCGAGGCCAAGAATCAAGGGTATTGAGTAATCCATCAATGCCTTGCATCACATGGTGCAGTGAATTGTGTACTCACTTTTTTTGGCTAAAAAAATTGGGGGACTCTTAAGCTTCGAGTTGAACGCAATAGCGATATCCTGTCCCTATTGCGTACTTCAATCACTTAGTGCATACTAAACGGCTATGACACTCCTGTGCTCGAGTGTGTGTGTGCGTGCGGTTTATTATTTTTTTTTTCTAGCTCTTTTCTATCGCTTTCTTTCCTTCCTTTCTTATCTTTCTATTCCCCCCTTACCACTTCCCCAGTGCAGGGTAGCAAACCGAAAATTTTCTTCAGGTTAACCTCCCTGCCTTTCACTTAACCTCTCTCTCTCTAGTGCATACTATTTAATGGGTAGCATGCTTTAAACCACGAGCAATTATGCGAGGGAAATGCGGGAAATGTTTTCGAACTTGCTATGCGCCCACTATGTGGTCTTAAGGGAATACGCGCAGTGACGCGTGTGCCTTTTGTAATGGGTGCACGGCTTTGAACCACAATGTCGTTATGATATTCACATCTGATGCCCGATGGCAATGTACACCTGTACCACGCAATATTACTGTGATATCACATGTTGTATTTTGACGCCTGTATACAGGACACGTGTGTTTGTAAAGCATGAAAGTTATTTTCACTGCAATTGCAAGCAGAGGAGGTTATTTTATATGTAATTCCAAGCAGAAGCGTGGCTGTGTGGTAGAACACCCGCTTGCCACGCAGATGACCTCGGTTCGATCCTATTTCGTACCTGGAAATTTTTATTATTTATTTTATTTGCATTTTCTCGATCTTTCAATCACGGACAAGATGATGACTTTTCGCTCACAACCAACGCCGACGCTGCCGTCTCTGCGAAACGAGCTCTTTAACACTATTGCGTTAATAAAGAAAGCCCGCGAAATCTGAAAAATGACATGCGACTAGACTGCAGCGTGCATCAGGAACCAGAGCTCTCAAAGGGGATCACTGTGAGGTAGCAAGTCAAGACCACCCTTCCACCTTTTGTGGGTGGGAGCGTAGTCACATGGCCTTCTTTATCAGCCAGAAAAAAATGAGCACGCAATTAGTAGCTTGCTGAAAATAGCACAGTTAGATGTCATTTGAACATGCATACATATGCCTCACAGACATTTTAATGATTAGTTGAGTATTTGTCGAGTTAGAGACATAATTACGACTAAATAGCTAAACCTCATTAACGAAAGAATAAGTCATGGCTACTACAAGTATACTGTGAACGATACGCACTAGGTGTGCTTCATGCAACAACGTTCCCCCCCCCCTTTTTTTTTTTAATCGTGCTGCGTGATATTTGGGACACCCTGTATATGATGCTGAATAATGTCTCTGGGTCGTTTACTCACTAAGCAGCTGGGTGTATGGATCATTCTTGCATGGCTCCAGCTTGCAAAAGCACATCCTGTTGCATGGTGTCACAAGTGAGATCACCACGAATGCTACTGGCACTGTTACCACCGTTGTTCTGCCCTCCCTCGGGGCTGTGTTACACTCACCCCCTCCATTCGACTTTGACAGCCCAAACATCTGGTTGACATGGCTCTTACAGTTTGAAGACTTCTGTTACACAACAGGGCTTTGTGCAGCATCACGGGAAGTCCAGGTCTGGTCCTTGCTCTAACTGCATACTACCGCAAGTGAAAACTGTTTTTGTGTCAACAACGCTGAGAGAAGCAGACTCGTAGGAAGTAATAGCTGTCAAAAATGCATTCACCGACCATTTTGTCCACCCACTCAACAAGTTGTACAAGTCTGCCTCCTTCCACCGCCAGCTGCAGCAAGCAAAAGCGCGAGATTATTGATGCCTTTTTTATCGCACTCCGTACCATAGTACAGTGCTGCAACTATGCATCATCTGCCATCGAAGACAGGATTGTTCGAGATAGCTTAATCATTGGTTTGTTTGACCACAAAACCTCAGACCAGCTCTTTCAGGGGCCGAATGTAACATTTCAAATGGCGTTGACTCAAGTATGCCAGCATGAAGATGGTGATAATGTATGCGAGATTCATGTCTCAGAAGAATCGCATTTGCTAGCCGTCGACGCTACGCAGATGTGCAAAAGGAAGCACATCAGCATAGCATCGGTTGATAAGTTTGGCCATTTTTGTCCTTATTGATGGGCATGTGCCCAGTGCGCCATGTGTCCTGGGGCAAAAGTGGCCACTTCAATGTGATCTACACTTAGAAAAAGAGGAAGGCAGGAAGTTGAAGCAACCAGTTCGCTGGAGCTTCACGCCAATGCAGAGGGCCATAGGCTGAACGAAAGTCTTTTGAAGTGCTCGTCGATGAATGCACCCTGTCATTCAAACCAGACTCCAGCACCAAATTTCTCGGTTGTTATGAGTGTGTTCACTGGCATTCCTGTTAAGCTAGAGGACCCGAAGGGCAAACTAAAGTGGACAGCCAACAACATCCTGTCAGTTCTGGGAACCTACAGTGCTATTTTGTCTTGGCGTGGCAAGTATGTCAAGCACCAACTTTGTTTTGCCTTGGCAGCACAGACAGTTCCTCTGGTAGATTTTTCAGTGATTCAACCCTGGGGGAGGGGAGGGGAGGGGGGGGTGTCTGCAAGTTTCTAGACCATGTCTCAGAATCTCGGAACCCCTTTGGTCAGCTGCATCTCAAGCCGGGAGACTTCAAGGTTCCACTAGGTCAAGCTTTCTCCAGATTTGCAGGGGCATATCACATTCAGAAACCAATCCGGCGGCGTTGCAAGAGCTCACCGGTGTCTGCTGCTACCTGGGTCTCAGTTAATTCACATTGAACGCTTCCTACTTCACATATCAGATTTGACACCGCCAATCCAGGCTTCGCTTCTGGGGGAGTTCGAGTAGACCTGGGGTCCCGCTCAAGGAACAGCTATGCTCCGACTTTTATGTTGCGCTGTACCACATAAATTACAAAAGCACAGTATCCCAGTTCCTTTTGTCTTGGGGCTGTTCTGCTACAAGGGCAACCTTCCGGAGAACACTGACCAGTTGCCTTTTTGTCGCGATCTCTCACAAAGAAATGCGAGTACAGTCAGACAGAGAACGAGACTTTGGCTGCAAGCTGGGCCATGCTTTCTTTCAAACAATTATATTCGTGTAAATTTCTTCTTTGAGACAGATCATCAGCCACTTCTAGCACTCATAGGGACCATGGGTGTCGACTTGCTACCTCTATGAATTCAGCGATTCCAGAGGATCAAGCTAATTGAAGGAAGCGGGCACGGGACTTTAACCAGAGACATGTAGCTCAGACACAATGCCCACTTCAGACTGGTGAGCAGGTTTGGGTGCATGACATCCCCTAGAAATATGCTACGGAGACACCAAAGAGAGTTCTCCAACGTAATTGGCTACACCTTGTCCCAGTGTAAAATTACTCAGACTCTGAGAGAACTGCCAAAGATGTTGTAGCCTATGAGGGACCATTCCACGTCTAAACGCACTCCAAAAACTGCCACTCTTCTATAGAAGAGCCGCGAAGAGACAGTCAGCTTGGACCGACTTAAGCCGGCGTACCTGGAGACGACCATAAAAAGCCTCTCATTTACGCCTGACCTCTCATTGGACTGCCAGAAATGGCCTCATGTCACATTTCGACTTCCAGTCTACATGGGGGGCTTGTAGCACCCTCATTCGAGTGGCGTGCGAACCGGAGAGCGCGTGACTGCAAGAGAAGAAAATGAAGATGACGCTTGGCTGTGGCACGTGAAGCCACGGCTCGCGTTCCCTGCTGGCGTCAATTACGGTTCAGCCATCTCTTTCCTTCGCTCCTGTAGCGTAAGCCTACAATGTCATCAATGAGAAAACCGAGATGAAGCTATCAAGTAGCGAGAATCATGCAGCAGGGCCAGAGGTACCGAATTTCTGGTGTAGAACATGTACCTTTCTGACATTTTCACTGGTGCATCTTATACACCAGTGCGTCTTATATATGGAAAAAGTCATGTGATCTTGAGTGACCAATATGCCCATATTGTACTCCCAAGTATGATAAATTGCACATGACAGCAATTGTAAAAAGGTATTTATTCTTGTTATAACAATGAAGTGACCACCGTCTCAGATAACAGCTGCTTACTGTTCAGACAATGCGACGACCACGGAGATTATGAGCGCAATAAAAGGCCGCCGCTGTGATGCACACCGTTCTGCTGTTCAAATTCTTCCTCAATTTAGGCATTAGACCCATGGAAGTGATGCAATAAATGAAAATGGTCACCACAGCTTTTCATTCCAATGTTGAAGCAGCCACGATCTACTAGTTACAAAAAATTAAAGCACCGCTTCAGTATCATCATCATTGGTTTCTGCAAGTCGTAGCCTCCGGCTCCCAGTCACCACTTTACTTTATGCATGCAAGTTTAAGTGTTAACCGTGCAGTGCATTCGTTGCTTATGTGTTGTTGCTGATGTGTTCCTGCAAAGCCTCATATTGCCATAGAAGCAATGCCTACCATGTGCTTCAAGGTGCTTACAACTCTGCGTAAAAGATTTACTCAGAGGCCAACAACAGCAACCCAGCGATGTTGCCAGCTGAAGCAACAGAACTTTTGATGGTGTGTCGGAGGGCGAGGCTTTAAGTAAAGTGGAATAAACATTCGTTTTTCTGCACTTTACGACAGCGTTATTAACACGTTTTACACCACTGCTTATGAATATTCAGCACCATGACGGTTTATGCATTTTTCAATATGTGTACTTCGCATGCATCAGGGTGTTTTATCATGTTGAC
>JALIZH010004208.1:0-14246 GCA_030522465.1 Rhipicephalus appendiculatus | reverse complement strand
AAAGGATGTGGAACATGCAGGAAAGGAGACTGGGACAGTCATGGGGCGCTTTCTTGATCATCCCAATATCGATTCTTTCCTCACATATACTCTGGCACAGTTTGCTGCAGATTTCTGTAACTGTTGTATTGCTGAACAGCCGAGCTGTATGCATTCAATTTTTGAAATGGATTTTATGTTATGCAATAAAAAAAAGATACACAAAAGCTACTCAGACCCAATCCTCACTTTCTTTGACTATGATTTGAATACACTGGTTACATAGTCCTTTGAGGAGCCACTGACAATTGTTTAGTGGCCGGCAGACAGCAAACTGCCTGTGCTCTTCCAGGTTGATAAATCGTTTCTTTATAATATTGTAGTGCATACAGACTGAGACACAAGGAAGGCAGATGAACACACACTGTGTTACATTCAGTGTTCATGTGCTTTGCTTGTCTTGTCTAGATGCACTACAACATTACTCAAAGACTTGATAACATATTGAGATTAAAAACAGCACGAGAAGAAGGAGACAAAAAGGGGACACGCACACTGCCATGCTTGAGTGCTGTCGTGCTTTCAAAGCTTAGAATGCATCCACAACCTCCGGTCATTTAGGATTACACTGCAGAGAGTGTGGATGCATTCCACGCTTTGAAAGCATGACAGTGCTTAGCCGCTCCTGCAACAAAATTACCGGAATAATAGTCGCAGCTGCAAACTAAGAAAAAGCAGGATGACACATGCGTAAGCATGGTCTCGCTGCTGCTGACCAAAAAAAAACAAGACCGTTTCTTGATATGTGTAGTTAGATGAGGTAGTAGTTGTAACGAGCGGATGAGAAGTGCACATGGCTGTCAAACATTTTTTTATTTTCTTGTGTACGTTAAATATTTTATGCTCTACTGGAAATGAAATCAGCTGTGAGTCAGCGCTCGTGTGTGTGCCCTCGTCAGTTCTTGTCTTCTCGCACTGTTTTTCATTTCAATATACATCAAAACCAACTAGCCCATTAACAAGCATTAAGAAACTAGATAACTACAAGCCCACATTCCAACACTAGTTCAGCGACTTAAATGCAACGACTTCTCCTTTTATTGAAAGGTCACATATGTTTTGAAGGTGACATAAATTCATGACATTCACTAAATTTGATCTAAATCAACAGCTTACTTGAAGATCACTCAAAGGAAACGATTGCAGAGATGCTTTGAGGAGTGAATTAGGTGTGTTGCTGCTGCAACAGAACACCTTGAAGGTGAACATTGAGCAATAATGTATGTGGAAAGTATTTTAAGACTATTTCATTAATCAGCTCGTGCTTATTGTTGCAATACATCCTTTGACTCAAGTAGTAAATCTGTTCTTTCATTGAGTATAAAACAATTCGTGGTTTGCACTTCATTGCATCAACCTACTTCATTCATTGCCTGTGTTCGTTCTGTCCCCGTGTGCCTTATTACATTGAAAGGATGGAACACGATGTAAAAGAATTTTTGCAATCGGGACTATTACATACGTGTTCTCTCTTAACCCCCTTTCAGAAGACTTAACACACAAACAAAGCACTGCACAGTTTGCTCTAATGATTACGATACTTAGTGAAGCTCCATACAGATGCTGCATCTCATTATTCGGCTGAATCTGTAGCACTAATTTCCACTTAATAGCACTAAATACTGGCTTGGATATTCAACAAAATGGTGCAAAAAATGACAAGTAGTGGTAGAAGACGAAGCAGTCTGATGCCAGACCTTTTTAGTTAAGGGAAGGGCTCAGAAAAAACATGAAAGATAGAGAAGGATAAAAGAAAGGCTGGGAAATTAACCAAGGCTGAGCCCAGGTGATCACACTGCACTGGGAAAGGAGAAAGAACAGTTTAAGAAGAGAAAGTCCACTGTTGTAGGCATAGGTCGTCAAAAAAAATTCGAACTCACTCAGACTCACTCAAGAAATATATTTTGCTCTGAGGACTCACTCGGACTCAGACTCGCCAAAATTTTCCTTAACCGGGCTCACTCGGACTCAGACTCACTGTACTTTTACTTGACCAGACTCACTCGAACTCAAACTCACGGAGGTATTACTCAGCCGGACTCATTCAGACTCACGGCTTCACCTGAGTCTGAGTGAGTCGACTCATGAGTTCGTTAGCGTAAAATTAGCTTTTTCAATCTTGGTGTCAATGCTGTTTAACGCCAATACCTTACGTAACCGGTGCTCTACAATACACCTTTATATCTTGTACCTTCAAATATGAGTTATCAGTGGTTTCAACCCAGTAAGGTCAATTCTATGAAATACTCGTGTCGCACGAAATACCTTTATGAAGAACTTCCCCTGAAAGAGTTTGTGGGTGCAGGTCATCGCGCCCCCCTCGTCTCCTAACTCACGCGTCGGATAAAAAAATATCAGGTAGCACATTGTTGAAATATCTTTGAAAATATCTGAGTAGAAAATTAAGCGGATATAACGGTGATAGTAAAGCTGAAGATGAGTAGATAGGACCATAGGTCTGCAACTGATGGTGGACCTCACTCAGACTCACTCACGAAATATATTTCGCGCTTAGGGCTCACTCGAACTCAGACTCACCAATATTTACATCACTCGGACTCAGACTCACGAAAATTTTCCTCAACCGGACTCACTCGGACTCACACTCACCAAAATATTAGTCACCTGGACTCACTAGACTCGGGCTCACGGCCCAATCTGAGTCTCAGTGAGTGTGAGTGAGTCGACTCGTGAGTGAATTTGCCGACCTATGGTTGTAGGTGCCGACACAGCAACAGTTTTGTGCTTTACGTTTCGGGCAGTCAATCAGTCTCATAGCCTTGAAAAAATTTCAGCATCAATTTTGTTGCTTATCGCAACTTCGATGCACTGTCCCATGGTCCAAGCATCTTGTCAACCATATAGGCATTTCCGTGGAGGTGAGCTAAAGTTGCATGTACCTAGTTCAAGCCACTCATCTTTCAAAGATGGGCAGTAACACAGGAGATGCTCGATAGCCTCCTCCACAGAGCAGTCCTTGCATTAGGTGGTATCGGCCATATCAAGCTTGAATGAATATGCACTGGTGAATGCTACACAAAGGCATAGATAACATAGCAACATTTCTTCACCCCTGTAAAGACTAGGTAGCAGCTGCAGTTACAGTAGTGGGTCGAATTAATGCAGCGGAACGTGAGCTGAAGGGTGTGCCACTTCTGCAATGTCTTTCTGTGTGCCACCTTGCATAGGCTTTGGGCTGCATTAATTCAAACAAGTTTTTTTTTCCTTCACGTACTTTCCTGGCAGCTTTATTGGCAAGGTAGTTGCCAAAGATACCGCAATTACTTAGCGGCCACTGAAACAAGACGTCGTGTTGTTTTGCTATCATATAGTGGTGCGTTTCTTGTGTCAGACGCAAGTTATTTGTACAATTCGTGACGAAGAGCTGACCACAGACAATGCAAGCCACTTTTCACTCATCGAACACAGCCAATCAATTAGCCGGTTCTTGACTAAAGTTTTTTTTTTATGTCACCTCGAAGGGCAACAAGCTCTGAACTGGTCAACATTGTAATGTGGGAAAGTAATATCTGAGGTTAACGTGTTGCTATGGAATGACCACTGTGCCAGTGAAGCTGGTACGAGTCAAAGAGCCATTCGTGCGGACATTAATTCGGTAAACAGAAAAGGTATACCAGCAGTTTAGAGCTGCTTGCTTCAAAGCCAGAGTAGAAAGGTCAATCTTACTTATTCCTGGGATGGAAAGGTGCATTTCGGGTTGACGTAAGCATAACAACAAGACTGATGGTGAACTTGCCGAGGGTATGAAGCCCAATGGTGTTAAGGCATGATGAGTTTCGACTACTTTGGAGAATGATGCCTGTGGTCGTTGGTCTGGCATGCAGATGAGATTGCTTGATTTCATTCATGAAATATGGCGAATATGTGCCGTCAGCATGTTGGTTGAGATGTATGTTGTAATAGGATGGTCTACGAGCCAATATAACTGTTCCAGCTGTTGAGGTGCACCGCAGAAGGCCGAGGCAAACGTTTAGTACCTGTGCTAGCTTGCACACTCTGAAGTGCTTGGAGATTAGATTTGAAAGTTTTTGGAGAGCATTACAAAACAAGAGGCCTGAATGGTTCCTTATATGCATAGTTTCGTTACTCTAGAGTTTTGACAAGATTGGAAGCTGGCAGAGTGTCGACGGTGGGCTCGGTGCCTGACAAGCTTGCGAAGTTCTGCCTTGCCAACCTTGCGAGGGAAAGCCCTGCTCTGTATAGAAAGGTTCTAGAAAACACTTGAGGCCTCTCTATTCAATCTGCTCAGTAATGTGCCTATTGCAATACCAGTAATGTTGCATGACAGTTGGTATTTCAGGAAGGGGGCACGTAAGGCTATGGAAGGTATCAACTGAGATGCGTCGTAGAGCTCAAGCTTCATGAACCTTCCAGGTGTGAAGCAAGTGCACATTTAATTTTGGATTGTTATTTACATTTAAAAGCACCCATTAAGTATGAGAATGTTTCAACCTTTGCATTATTGTATAATTGTTAACATTATTCGTCTGAATAATGCTAGGGCACTTTTGGTTTTAAAGAGAGGCCATGATTTTATCCTTGAACCCTGGATCACAATATGAGTTCATTCGATTTCAAGCATTGCTAGCTTCTTTTAATGGGCTGCTTGGCAGAAAACATATGCTCGACCATAGGCGTGCACACGGGAGGGGGGGGCAGGGGGGCGGCCGCCTCCCATTGTCACCTAAAAGGGGGGAGAGGGGCGCAAAGTCAGCCTCATACATTGACATAAGAAGGAGGGGGGTGCGCAAAGTCAGCCCCATGCATTGACATAATAGGGAGGAGGCTCTGCGACGAACCTTCGACCCCCCCCTGAAGGGGAACCCCTCCTGCGCACGCATGTGTTCGACCGAGTGATGCAATCGAATTCACGGGCGCTCTTTCCGCGCCAGTCATGCGCACGTTTCATCGTTTTTGAAGCTAAGGAGAGCATCACTTTCAACTGTGAACAACGAGCGGACACGAGAACGAGCAACCTTCGACGCGCCATCCTGCTAAGCGATGACAATTCCACGGCATCGCTCGTCGATGCGGTCAGCCATGAGCTCGGGAGACTGCATTCTTTTTCTGCGAAGGCTCTTTGTACTTTCGACTCAACAACAACGTTTCTCTTCTCGATCCTTACCTCTCGGAGAGAAATAAGCCCGCCCGATCTGAAAGCTGGCCCGTCGCCACGCACGTGCTGTACAGCGTCAAACGCATGTGTTGCGCGCATAATATCGATTATATGTGTTTTAATCTAATTCCCTGAGATGAAATGCCACACAATACTGACCGTATAAACGCACCGACATCAACGTGATGCTCGCGAAGGACGTCGGAGACTGTACTACGTGCATCGCCGAGCGGAGATGAGATAGGAACACCGATCAAATGGCTTCTGCCCGTCCTGCCTGTACTTCGTCAAACATAGCAGAAAACTTTTGTTAGGCGGCTGGTTGTACATCAGGGCACGTTCGCTGCATGCTGTATGACGCCGACAAATGGAAATGCACTGCGAAACGAGCCGTTCATGGTTCACCTCCGTCTCCGTGCGGGATGCGCACACCGTCGGACGAGAATACACAAACTGACTGACTGCCCGCGAGGGTTGACGCGAACGATGCCTCTCATACATGTAGAATTATAGAGTTAACTTGTAGCAGGTAATCAAATCGTCCATGATAACGTTAAGTGCATATATAAAGCCGCGTGATCGTGTGGTGCGGTGGTGTAGTGGTTACAGTGTCTGCTTATCACGCGGTTGGCCTTGGTTCAAATCCCCGTGGTGTAGTTGATATATGGTTTATGACTCTGTGCAGTAGTCTTGTGATGTGTGTATGCATATTCTGAAAACAACAGAAAAAAAATGAAGCATATGCACGATCGAGAAAAAAGTATAACAAATCTTTTTTTTTTCTCAGAATATTCGGAAAAGTACCACATATATCTTGGCCGCATAATGAGCCGTATGTAAGCCGGACAGATTTGACCTGAAATACCGCTTAACCAAGTCGACGGTATGCGTTGCTTTAAGCGGTCACTTTTAAACGGACTTCTGGCAACGAGATGGCACCGCATATGGAAGAGCCGCATAAACCTAGGCCGCATAAAAAGAGCCGCTTAGCCAGGGGCCGCATGAACAAAGTACCGCATAACTAGGGGCCGCATAGAAAAGCTGCATAAATAGGCCGCTTAGAGAGCCATTTATAAGCGTCGGAAATTTGACTTACTTTCCGCCTTATATGCGTTGTTTTAAGCGGTTGTTTGCTAAGAGTGCACCAACGCAGCAACATTTTTTGGGAGAGGTGTGATAGAGACAACAACGCCGCTATTTTGAAATATTAACGCCATAACGTTAAAGAGCTCTTTCGCAGAAATTCCGGCGTCGACGTCGGTGTCGGCGGCGGCGTCGTTGGTTGTGAGGGAAAAGTCATCATCTTGTCCGTGACCGAAAAATCAAGAAAGATGCAAATAAAATAAATGATAAGCATTTCCTGGTTCGAGTGAGGATCGAACCCAGGCCCTCTGCGTGGCAAGCAGGTGTTCTACCACACAGCCACGCTTCTGCTTTTTTTTTCTTTCATGGTCTTTATTCAACTTAAACATGGCAGTAATTCAATCCACACAGAGAACTAATATGTTCATTCTTCTATCGCGACCCAATGACGAGCACACAAACTAATGAATTTACCATCTCTACAACGAATACATGAAACAACGGCTTTTTTTTCCAAATATACTTACCTACACATTATACAATTTTGGCTGAAACTCCATTCCCTCGTGTCCATCGCATATTTGGGTTACCATTCGAATGAAGTGGGCTGTTGAGGATATTATTGGCTCGGCGTTTCTCTGCAACATGCGCGTCTTCCACAGGCTATGCATTCACGCTTCTGCTTGGAGTTAGATTGAAAATAACTTCATCTGCTTGAAAATGCAGTGAAAATAACTTTCATGCTTTACAAACACACGCGTCCTGTATACAGGCGTCACAATACAACCTGCAATATCCCAGTAATATTGCATGGTACAAGCGTACATTGCCATCGGGCGTCAGAACATGTGAATATCATAACGACATCACGGTTCAAAGCCGGCCACCCATTACAAAAGGCACACACGTTACTGCGCGTATTCCCTTAAGACCACGTAGTGGGTGCATAGCCAGTTCGAAACCATTTTCCGCGCATAATTGCTCGTGGTTTAAAGCATGCTGCCCATTACACAGTATGCACTAAGTGATGGAAGTACGCATTTGGGAGAGGATATCGCTATCGCGTTCAAGTCTTAACGGCGAAGCTTACGCGTCCCCCAATTTTTTCAATTCACTAATTATTTTGGCATGTGAACCGAGCACATCGCCGGTATATCACTCCATAAACTTTTATTACGCGTCTACGTGTTGACTGTGGTTAGCCGTACTTCGTCAGCGGGAATCTGCGGGTGGGAGGACACCGTACCCCTCCCCCGGACAATCGGCATAGACGTCTGCGGGAAACAGACCCTAACATGACTTTTCGACTCCCGGCTAAAATAAAGCGACGCCATGCCAGTCTGCTGCACCGGATTCGACTAGGCGTCGCCTTCACCCGACGCTACGCGCACCTTATCGGCCGTTTTGACAGCCCGAACTGTGAGCGCTGTCCAGTGGTTCAGACCCTAACACATTTATTGTGCGACTGCCCTCTTTACGTGTCCCAACGGAAGATGCTGGCTTCAACGTTGGCCGTCATCGATGTTAACACACTAAGTGAAGCTAACCTATTGTCCGCAATGTCCGACCAGACAGCATCAAGGACTGCTACAAAGGCATTTATAGATTTTTTGAAGAATACTGGACTTGACAGTAGACTTTAAGAAGACGACTGTGTGTTACGTGGTCATTGTACATACGCATCACCTCTTCCTATCCCCATCATCATCATCTTTATCACTCTTTCCCTCCCTTTCCCTTTTCCCCTGTGCTGAGCAGCAGGCCAGAGCGCACAAGCTCAGGCCGACCTCTCGGCCTTCTAATAAATTCGCTCTCTCTCTCTCATGTAAGCATAATCACTTTAATTATGCACCAATATCTAATATCGGAGACAACGCCATGCCACTCCCGGAAGCCTGCAGCCTGACTTTGAATTTCACTAGATTTTCATGCACATCATGAAGAACTCTCGCTTACGAATAGATGAAGGCTGGTGTGCAATAGTTTGTTACATTTGGCGTGACCAGCGTTCTTCGTTAGGGGGGGGGGGGGGTGTAACAAATCTCACCGCAGAGCCTCGCCCCCTTTTACCGCAGTGCCGTCCCCCCCCCCCTCCCTTCCACTTGCCTCCCTTGTACGCACGCCTGTGCTCGGTACACTAACGCGTCAGAACGCGCCGCGGCCCATCTCTACCTGCATAACACCGTTTCGGTTCAGACGGCTCCGCAGAGTGGCGTGGTGTAGTGGTTAGCGTACGCTCATGCTGATTCAGTTTTCTTGAGATTTTAGGCTGCGTGTTCATTGCGAATTTTCTAAACTATATTTCTGAATGTACAGTGTGTATGTGACGTCCCCGCAAACGCGGACTGGACCCCGGGCCTCTCAGGATGTTTACGTCCATTTCTTTAACCCAAGCCTCGGCAAAAAGAAGACCCCCGGGGTAACGAATGCTCATTTCGAAGCGGAGTTCCTAGAAGAATTCTGTCGGTGGTCCTCGCGGGCCCGCCGCGCATACACCAGGATCGGGTGACAGCTTCTCTTGTCTACGGCCACGGAAGCGGCGAGGCGCCGCGTGCGCCCTTCAGTTTTACGGCACGGGGGGCAGCGGGGGCGCCTTTTGTTGGTCCCATTCATGCGACTGTGCTGTAGCCCCTGAGACGGGCCGGGCCAGACATTCCGTCAGCCTCCGCGGCTCCCGGGCTCATTATCGCGTTTTACGCGGATGACCGCCTGAGGCGTTCAAGGAAGAAGCGGCAACTGCGGAGAATGGCGCGCGAGACATCGGGTTGGAGGCGTCGAAACCCGACCTGGGCATCGGGTCGTCAGGCACCGGAAACTGGGGCGATGGGGGGCGGCCAGAGGCTTTTCAGCGCAGCGCTCGAAACACTGTGCGTCGACCATTAGAGACGGCGCGCTTTGTCCGAATGTTGGAATTCCTGGTCGCCCATAATTCACGCGTCATCGGACAGCTCGCCCGTTTCCCTCTCTAAACTTGGAGCTTGTACATTTTTGCTTGCTCTACTTTGCTTGAGAGAGGGCTTTCCACTGGTGTGGGCTGCGGGGGCAGTCGTCGAAGCTGAGACACACCGACCGACAGGGAAATATGTCTCATCAACCATGGCAATTGGTTAGGTGCCACGAAAGGGCGGAGCCGGAAGCCAAGAAAAGGGCAGCGGGACCACGATCGGGATGGTGTGAGGCGAATCATGATGGTGTGATGAGACAGAGACGGTAGAAGGGTGGAATGAGATAGAGGTGAGAGTCGATGAGATGTTGACTGAGGAATGGTAGAATGATAGCATAAAGAGGGGAAAGATAGAGACGAGAGACTATTAGACGAATGATTGGGAGGTGATGAAAGAGGACTAAGATGGAGATGACTGAGGGAGACGATGAAGGAGATGACGACGAGACGACGAGACGACGAAGACTTGGAAGATGACAGCGACGCTGAGAGCGCGAAGACGTGAGCGGCGACTACCGATTCGGCTCCATTCAGCAGTGACTGCGACAACCTGCGAGCCCCGACTCGAACAACCAGCCCGTAGGCCAGCGACATGAGGGACTGACCCGTGAGAGAAACTAACTTCCTTTATATCCTTAAGAACTTTGCGAAGTGGCAGGCAGCGAATTTGAGACATTGCGCGGATTGACTAGTTGGCGACTGTATCTTCTTTAAGTTATGGTGTTCTGTACTGCATGTCGCGAGTGTTGTGCCTTTGTTATTATTTTGTATAGCCTGTGTTGTGTGCCATAAACTTGCGTGTGTATGCCTTCTATAATAGCAGTAAATAACATGTGTTCGTAGACAAGGAAAGCTTGTTGCCTCTCTTCCTTCCCGGCCCCATCACGAATCGTTTTGAGTAGAGAGTTGTTGAGATGCGCAGCCAAGACTGGGTGAGCGAGTGTAATAACGGTATATAGTGGCGACGTGGGCGAGCGGTTGAGGAAAGGGATTTGGTGGCCTCCCCTCTTTGGCGACGGGTAACTGGGGACATCTCATGTATATCGATTGTACATTTAATTAAATGTCTGTGTAAACATGAAAATGCTCCATAAGACAACCAAGCACTGAAGCTTTTCTTCGCCATAAAAGCAACTGTTGGTCCCTTGAGGAGTATTGGGAAGGAGGAACTGTTACGGAGTAACCGCGCGGGGGGAATAAAAGTTCGTCCCTTCACTGTTACCCGCGAAATGGTGGAATGGGCGCGGCAAATTAGTTACACGCATAAAGAAGCAACTTCGATACCCCTCTTCCTCCTTTACTTCTTATGGCGAATATCCATTGGGAGAACAGGGGCACTCAAAAGCACGCTGAAAGCGCATTCTTCAGAGCCGGCGTGTTGCAGTGGTCGAACAGGACTAGGAGCACTCTCATCCAGTGGTGGGGCGAGGGCGCTTTTGCTGCGCCGAGAGCAGGCGCAATCAGTTTGTATTGCTCTCGCCTGAAAAGCGGAGTAGGCGGAGTACGGAAAGCGTCATGCGAATTTTAAACGCCACATTCTCCGTATTCGTTTTCTCCAGCCAGTGAGCGCGGCGGCAATGGTAGCAACTGTGTGTACTTTCACACCACTGATGTTGGCCGCGCCGTTTGTATGCGTAGCGACGATGACGGCGACGAAGTGTACGCAGCCACGTTTGATGAATGCGTCGCTGCACAAACGTTCTATGTAACTGCGAATTCGGATAATGGCAAAGAGGCAACTGACAGATTTCACGCGTATTTTGCTACTTCGCCACAAAGAATGCCGGGGCTTCGAATGTTTCCATCACATGGTCTCCCCACTTGCCACCCTGTCACCTGCTCTCCGGAAGCGTGCTGCATTCCAGTGGCAGATCGAGTGGCCCTGCTCTCAGTACTCTGCCCCCGACTTCTCACTGCACGACGCCCCTACTTCTGTTCCCTAAATGCAATTCGTCATTACAGTGTGTAAAAAAGCGCACGGAAGAGCGCTGAGGATAGAGTCACAAATAAACAAGGCACCTACTGTTATGAACAGCTCATCCAAATTTTGTTGCCATGCGCGGCATGCAAAGTTCATAAACGGATAACGAAGCCACCACCTTCTAAAGCACCCTCTGTTTACACCGAGGCCTGTACTCGATCACTTTGAATATACCGCGGGCTGCCAGATTTGGTTATTTAGCATATTCGCGCTATTGAAGGAACGTCCCCTGGATCAGATGCGCTTCTTGCTATTTTCAATGCCTATAACACTCGACGTAGTTATAAAGAAGCGGCAGAAATGAATAAACTTTTCGGTTTCGGTCTTGGTAGGAACGACGCACTCCCGGAAGACGAGAGCTGTCGTAAGCAGAAGGTGCACGCGCGTGCGTTCCAGCGTGCGTTGCGTAAGCGCGCCCGGGCGTGTTTGAGCCAATATTTGGCCGTACTGCCTTTTCGGGGTGGCTTTCTTCGTGTCTCGTTGGTTTCAATTTCATTTTCATTACCACAAGTGACATCAGGCATTACGAAGCTTGTGTGCTGTCCCCAGTTCTAACTGGGCGGATCTCCGCGCTGTTCAGTGCACGCGCCGCGTTGCCAGCGGGTTCTTTCATAAATGTACCGCGAACTGTACTTCCTGAAATGTGGCGACTAGAATAGAGTGGACGGTTTAAACACAAATTTCTGGCAGAGCATGCGCGAGGTTGTTACACATTTTAGGCATTTTAACTTTTGAATAATGCGCTTCGCATCGAAGTGATCAACATTGCCCCTATAAGTTTACTCCCTGCAGTAAGGTCGCCAGCACAACCTGAAGTCGTCTGTCGACTCACTAGGTGCACCTTTGTTTCAGGTTGCCTTCTATGAACAAGGAAACGTTTTCATAGCACTAGCGCGAGTGCATGCACGTAAGCGCAACCTGCCATGTAGACAGAAAGTAAGTGACTTCTGCCTTTGCCACAGCTGCTGTTCTCAAGGCAGTGGCGCGTTGAGCTATCGTGCAGTGCACGATCAGAGAGGAAAACCGTAAGTTCCCAGTATAGGATTACTGATATGATGCCTCGCCACTGACTTGGAAACAACGCATTGGATTTCCATCTATTACAGCGCGGAAAAGCACAGAAGCATGGCAAGTTGGGCCAGTTGGCACTGGTTCATGGTGTAACAGCGCAAAAAGACGGGCGGGAGCGCAAAAAAGAGGAGAAGAAAGCACAAACAGGCTCTGAACAGCGCCAGTTCGTAGTTTCTTCTCTTTTTGTGCTCTTGTCTGTTTCTTTGTGCTATTAAACGGAAAACCACGTTATCTGTAGACGCCTCACACGCGGATACAAAACTGTTTTAGGGCGCCGAAGTGTGTTGGAAAGATGTTCATTTGAAAGAATTGGCCCTGCTGACGTCTCGTTCCCGAGTTGCGCAACATTGTGCTATGTCGTGTGCACTTTCAGTTCGTGCGCACTTTATGTGAGCTTCGTACAACCAGCGCATGTCATGTGGACTTCTTTTGTGCTTCATGTTCATGGTCGTGGGGTGATCGCCTGACCACATTCAGCGACATCACACAACATTACAGGCTAAACAGAAGCATATACCGACCACCACACGAGAAATTAAACAAAATACAGGCCGTAACTTGGAGGTTACTTCAAACAAACACTTACCCCAGCCCGGCGATCCTACGCCACTGGTATCCGAGCCTATACCCGACGGACGTGTGGAGAGCGTGCGGGGAAAGAGTCACACTGCGGCACATGCTTTGGGAATGTGCCGGGAGAGTTAATGTCGCTGTCGCCGCTCACAATGCGACGCATGTCAGGCAGGGACAAATTCCGAGACCAATCTTTGCTGCTACCACCGCGCATGGGCAGGGGCTGGACGCCGCCGCGGCTGTGGTCACTACTGCGGATCGGCTGCGTCGGCGTCGCCGCCACTGGGAGGCGGCACTCACCAGCGACAAGCTTTCCGACCAGCTTTGGGCCGTCCGGCAAGCCGAAGATGCCGCCCGGGTCCAAGGACTTCGAGCCGTCACCTGAGGCACCGCCATCATCATCGACGGATGGTGGGAAGCGCGACAGGGGTCAATCCCCTCTTCCCCCCGCCTCACCCGAAGGAAACTGCCGGACTTTAAATAAAGTTTATTCATTCATTCATGTTTTTGTGAGCGCTGGACAGTCTTAAGTATGAATTTATGTTATGTCACCGTAAGGGCCGAAACACATGTCTTGAGTCGTACGCTCTGTATGTGCTGCGACAATGCGATTTACTGGCGTGTTATGCTTGCTGCCGACGCACGCTCAAGATCAAAACCAAGCCGTGCTCTAAGGGCGTATTCTATCACACGTATACGACTGTTTAAAAAAAAACACTGCCAAGTAGAATATGCTTCAACTGCAGGAGTTTATCAAACTGTGCTGGTTTGTACATCGTTAGCACGGCAGCACACAGCACCAGAGACGGGACATTACGAGAAGGGTCTAGACCGGAAGCACATCATGAGACTAGTCTAGTCGGTAATTTATTACAGTTATCTTTGTACAACACAGGGGATAGAAAAATGAGGCGAAACATGGCGTTGACTACAAACTGTACTCTATCAAAAGCAGCAACCATATGTTACCCAATATGCATGATGCACATGATAACAAAAAAAGCTGATACACAACGGCAAACTAAAATAAATTTTATGGCAGCGTCACCTTTCATCTCATGACAGCTTTCACACTGCGGCACGTTTTTTTTTTCTTTTTTTTGTGATTACCATATTGCACCCGATTTAGATAGACAAGTTCCGTCAGAACAGTAGGGATTGTCGTCATTCCTAATTTCAAGCTCGGACGCTTTCTGACAAACCGATATCCGGCGACACTTGCACCATCTCGTTCGTAGGCTACATTGCCCTTGCATAGTTTGAGAGGTAGAAGTGCTATCACCATAGTTTCAGATTTGCAGCTTCTCTGATTTCTATCCTTTCAGAACGCAATATCAACAGGCCTACTTCCGGCAGCAATATGGAGCGGTTTTCGCCATTCGGTCAGAGTTCCGGGAGATGCGTCATGACAGTCTGGG
>JALIZH010004205.1:0-12045 GCA_030522465.1 Rhipicephalus appendiculatus | reverse complement strand
ATTTTTATTGTTGGCTCTTTCTCATGTATTGTACGTCGTGCAACGTACAATACGCTAGCCTTGTTTTTTTTCCCCAAAAAATTGTGTACAGAAATTTACCATCTATATTAACATCAGTCCGCGTATTTCCTGTCTGCAATCACAACAGCTTAACGGGTACAGCAAGGTAAGCTTATATTTTGAATTACTGAAATCACAAGTTTCATTAGCACGTGACGAACGAAAAATAACTAACATGCCGGTATATCAGTAACTGAATGGATTCCTCAAAGCGAAGAACGCATTATGATATTTTTTTTCTTACCTCAAGGGACCTCGATGCCATAAACTGAAAATGTCGTCCGGCAGCGCGTTTCAAATCCCGGCACCGGAATTTCATGAACTCCGCTGCAATCCAAAGTAAGACATCCGCGCTATGTCTAGGAAATGGTTAAGCTTAACTACAGGTAGAACCATAACTGCTGAGTTTAAAGGCAAGTAAAGAAAAAACAGATGCACAGTATGTACGCCAACTTCGGACATTGTTATATCTGCATGAGCTTCCCTTTTTTTGTGTTGCTTCACTACAGGAAGGCAGTGTAGTGTAGTGGTGGTTAGTGCACTTGACTACAAGATGTTCACTGCTGAAATGACGTGAGTGCTTGGGGGGGGGGAAAAACGAACATTTCTATGGTACTTCCGGGACTTTCGCCGCTTTTCTCGCCTTTCTGCGGGATTCCATTGTATAGCTTTGAAAGTTGCGGAACGCATTCAGAAAGCGGGAAACTCTGCTCGGAACAATGAAGTGGTAATGAGTTAAAGCGTTCAATACTCGAACTCCTTAACTTGATTGCTCTCTTTCTAAACTCGGCCATTTGACCAGAGACTAGGAAAAACGTTAGTTTTTTTTTCGTAACTGACAATGCAAGGAACCATACTTCGTTCATGGCCTCAGTTTCTACATAATGTTTTTCCCCGCCACGCTGTTAAAACCACATCGTACAATGAAAGCAGGCTGTTCTGTTTTGTTTTAACTTGCTTGCTGTGTAGAGGTTAAGGTTTATATCGGCTCGCCAATTCATTTCTCTCCGTTTTGATGAACAAAGGTGCTAAGCTGATGTTTTCGTTTAGTAAAATGGGCTATTGCGAACTCTTAGCCCCTTTGCTCGATGAGCACTAGTCTGTAATTAAAAGAAAGAGGGGCGAAACAAGAGGCGTAAGGCAGAGAGGTCAATGAGGTTTATTGTCCGACTGTCTATATTCTACATTGCAGGATGAAGTGAGGGCTGAAAAGACTAGATGAAAATCTGCAGACACTTTATTGTTTTCTTATTCGGATTTCGACGCCTCTATAATTTTCCACTAGTGCTTTTAGAGTAGTTCGGTCTATTTATGGCTGGGACGAGGGCCGCCTAAAATTTCTGCTTTACGTGAACGAACAGCTCTAAATTCTGTCAAGTTTGAAGGTGACCACTTTTCTGTAGGCACTGTAGTGGCGGCCTTGAGACGCAGACGATATAACGCCGAGGTACACGCCACCGCATAACCGTCAATCCATGTGCGCCGTCTCTTGCTTTCAAAGCCCAGCTGTATACTTCTACCCCGGAACGGTTTCATCTGCGTGGACAAAGAGCAAAACGCCAGGCCCCTAAGCCACCAACCGACGCTCGCACAGTTACTGACCATTTTCTTCTCTTCTTTCCTTCTCTCTCTCATCTTTATGCTCCCCTTTCCCATTCCATCAGCGTAGGGTAGCCAACCGGTCATGTGCCCGGTTAACCTCCCTGCCTTCTCTCTTGTTTTAGGGGCGAAGCTCCTTAGGGCATAGGCTAGTCCGGCGTCCTGCGTCGTTGTCTTCGTCGTAGTAGCCACACCTGTGCGATGACGATGACGCCGCAATCACGGCACAGCACATGGAATGTACCCACTATGCGTCATAACGATTACGCTGATGATGATGACGATCACGATGCCATACAACACATGGCATCGCGATATGGTCTCACATGCATATCGTTTGACCACATGCAACCAACCTCCATCCAAGAAACCTGCATCGATCTCGTTTTTGCAAACTTTCCACTACGACCCATCCAGGAACCGCTCTCCCTCCATTTCACCGACCATAAAGCCATAAAGCCATAAGACCATAAAGTTCGTCACGTCTTTGATCGGTGAAACGGAGGGAGAGCGGTTCCTGAATGGGTCGTAGTGGAAAGTTTGCAAAGACGAGATCGATGCAGGTTTCTTGGATGGAGGTTGGTTGCATGTGGTCAAACGATATGCATGTGAGACCATATCGCGATGCCATGTGTTGTATGGCATCGTGATCGTCATCATCATCAGCGTAATCGTTATGACGCATAGTGGGTACATTCCATGTACCCACTATGCGGCGCAGTGCTGTGCCGTGATGGCAGCGTCATCGTCATCGCACAGGGGTGGCTACGACGACGACGACAACGCAGGACGATGCCAGACTAGCCTATGCCCTAAGGGAGCTTCGCCCCTAATGAAATCATTTCGTTGTATATATACAGGGTTTGTCACGTCTTTCATGATGTACTGGGTGAAATTCACGGGAGATTCACGGTTTACCGATGAACCTCCGGAGCTTCGCCCACTCCTCATCATTCACTCCATGGATATGCGTGGATTTTTTAGATGCGACGCATCTTATGCTCGGGGCTATGTCCGTCCCTCCCGCGTCCCGCGTCCGGCCACTTTCATGAAGTAGGGAAGCACCCATTATGCGAACCAGAACACTGTAGTAATATGAAGGCCGTCAACCACTACCACAGTCATCAGAGTCATGGCCGAGAGCACAGAGAGGCTGCTTAGCAATGGCTAGGCAGGTGGTGTCTGTTGCCCAGGTTGACCCCATTCCTTGATCTTGCTTGGATGTGTTTGGAGGGGGGCTTAGTCCGTCCCTCCTTCCCGCGTCCCACACCACCACAGCGCATGCGCTTCCCCTGCCCCCTCTCTCTCCTACGCTCACTCCTTTCTCTCCTCTAAGAATCCTCTACTCTACGGAGCGGCCCCCCGCGTCCCACACCCCCACAGCGCATGCGCGTCCCCTCCCCTATCCTCTCCTACGCTCACCCCCTTTCTCTACTCTAGGAATCATCTGCTCGACGGAGCGGCGCCCGCGTCTCACATTCCCACAGCGCATGCGCGTCCTCTCCCCCCTCTCTCGTCTAGGAATCCTCTGCTCTACGGAGCGGCTCCCGCGTCCCACACCAACACAGCGCATGCACGTCCCCTCCCCCCTCTCTCTCCTCTCCTACGGTCCTCTCCTCTTGGAATCCTCTACGGAGCGGCGCGCACGACAGGTGGTGTGACAGCTGCATACTCCGCTGGGGGGCGCTACGGTAGTTCCGCGGTATGAAAATGACGGAGCGCGCGCGCCTCATTCTCTCTCCTGTGCAGCGCCGCGATGAGCGCCCGGACCGCTGCCGTGAAATGAGAGCGGCGACGTTCCTCCCGCTCAAGCTGATTATCTCCCCGCTGTTTCGCATCCACAGATGGTTCCCTTTAGCGGGAGATGGGGAATTTTTCTTCCTTCCTTCCTTCCTTCCTCGCACTCGCGTGCTCTCCTGCTATCAGATGCGCGCGTTCCTAGCGTTTTCACCTCGGTCGCTGAGGAAGGGCTATAGTGAACTGGAATAGTGTTCTAGTTCACTATAGGAGGCCATTCAGAGAGGAGGACAGACGAGCCGACGAACGCGTTCGCTCTAGACTCGTGCACAAGTGTAATGCGAAAACTAAATTTCAACTTCTGGGTGTTTAGGTGCCCTTTAACAAATGCAGGCAAACGGCATATCTTTCTTTGCGATCAGGCATACAGCATAGAGCTCAGTATTCGTTTCAATGAAGAAAACGACAAAACAAGCATCAAAACCGCGTGCTGTATGATAAGGCGCCTGTGAACAATAGAAACACTTTCCCACACGTTGCCGGTAAAGATTAGGTTGCAGCTGCTTTGCACTTCCCAAGAGAGCTTCGAATGACGTCAAACGGCCCTTCCTTCTCCCCACATGTGTTTCCCGCTTTCGTATAGAAGGAAGACCCGTCTAGCAACTCGTTCAGTTTATTCTAAGACTGACATGGGTGGACCGCGGAAATTAATGACACCAGAAGAACAGCGTGAATACAATGCTCGACGAAAAGCACTAATTAGTCTTGCTGAAAATGGTCGCGCAACTAATTACGGGCTACCATAGCTATCACAAAGCGATTATCCCTGCAATTACTCTAAAGTAATACTAAAACATACCCCCCCCCCCCCCCGTTAGTATGTGTGGTGTTTGATACACCGCAAATAACTGACGCGAGCCATCTCAAATGTTCAGAGCCGTCTGAAATGTTCACTGCAAAAAATGTTCAGAAATCATGCACAACGTTTACGAATGCAGGAAAACAGCTGATAAGTAGATAGCTAAAGAAAGCGGAAGAGAGAGAAACGTTTTAATGAATGCTGCAGATGTTAGCCTGGCTACTCGCCTGACAGGCTACTCGCCTGACACGCTATTCTAGGTGCTGGGTGATGATATATATGATATATACACTGAGAAACACATAACAGTACATACAGCAACACACACACAGCTTACAGTATTTACAAAGTTTCGTTAAGGCTTGCAGCCTGCCAGACCGTCAACAGCACATTCGTGGCACTCAACGCACAAAGCTAGACATTCGTCTCATTAAATAAAAAATATGATGATATTAGATCGTAATTGTTGTTTCACTGCGTAATTACGCGATGAACAGAGTTTAACCAGCACACAGTTAGCGGCAGTATGTGTGAATGGCTATACACGTGCACCAATTCTTCGCACACATTTGTATTGAACGGTGCGGAAGTCGACATGGACGGCACGTGTCATCCCCCTTTCCAGCTGGTGGCTTCCTTCCTCGCGACTCTCACCTGAGAAGAGGGGATAAAATGCAGAGGAGTGTCCTTCCATAGCCCTCCTCCACCTCAGCATATGAACCTTCATACGCTCCCAAGATCTAGCTTAACATCACGTTCGTGGGAAAGAACTATTATACTTAGGTTTCTGTAGCAGCACCGTTCTGTAACTTAGTTGTGCGAGTTACCTAGCTACATGCATCGGCGGTTTTGATTCAGAGTGTAAATCCAGACTGCAACAAGCCACGCGAAAGAGAAACTGCGAAACAGCTAAAGAAAGCTATTGTATTTTATACGCGAGAACATATACGAGGTAAAGCCAACATGGTTTCACATTGCATTTGCAATCTTCTCCCATGCATACTGTCTCACCCGTAGAACTGTTTACCACTCCACAACCCTTTGCCGGAGAGAAGGAAAGCGGGAAATGAGGAAGCTGTTGAGTGTCCTGTTACCTTTCCATACCAATCGGTATTACAAGACTGAAGTGTTTGGGGCTGTATACCTACACTGCGGATATCTCTAGCGTCGCGAACAAGAGATTCGAAGGAGTGAAGTCTCAGGGCAGCGTCACTGCCACTGTTCGTCTTCCGACTGCCAATATCCCGGTAGTACGTATCAACAAGCTTGAGAAGAACTGTCAAGCGAAAGACGCTATAGGCCTGTACATGTCACGCCAGCCGCATTCCACGTGCGCTCTGATCCGAAAAGAAGCGCTTCACCAAATCGCAGCTTGTGTACCCGGGCATAATAAACTAGAAAAGAAGCTGCACCTGCGGTATAAAACCCTCGGTACACATATGCATATACGAATGAGACTACAATGTGAAAAAGCCGAATACACAAAGAACTCGAGGACTCGCTTGCATTTTGCAGAAACAAAGGATGAATACTACACGTATACAAAGCCCCTCCAGCATAGCCGGTCACGGATTTCTTGTCCTCCCGCACCTCCTTCTTCCCGTCTTGGACCTGGCTACTTCCTTCCTTTTCTGACTTCCGGAGGCCGCATCTGTCCCCTCCTTCCTGGATTGAGCCCGACGCCGGTCATGTCCCTTTCCTCCTCCGAACCGCTGCAGTTTCCGCTGCAGGGCGTCTTCGGATCCGCCAAGCAACGCCGAGCATCGCGGAGAAACGCGGACAGCTGCTCTGGATCTGTGGACAAGCGGTTCTGTTCCGCAACGCCCATGTCATTCCGACTAGCCGCCGTGGCTTTTAGAAGACCCTTGCTCCTCTAACCGGACGGCCGACAGCCAGCGCATCGATTTCCCGTCATTCGGCGGGGAGACCTATCCTGGTCCGAGACGATATCGCGCCAGTGGCTTTCTTCGTTTCCCATTCTTCATTGCCTTTTCGGCTTGGGAGGCTGGCTTTATATGTATGTAGGTACATACACCGGGCGTTGCACTGTTGTCGACCCCCCTTCTCGGCGGCCGCCTGTCTTCCGGAGCGACAGCTTACGCCCCGCTCGCCCATTCCTCGTAACCGCTTTTCTGTCAGCTGGAGAATGTCTCGTATCCAGGGAAAAACGGCAACGACGCTGCGTTGCCCTTCATCGAACCGCTGTGGCTTTGTGCCGCGGCGCGGAGTCGTTCGGGTGTGACTGCCCAAGATATTGCGACCTCCTCCGCAATACTCGTCCGGTAAAACAATGGGGACCGTTTTCTTTCTCCCGAAGTTCCTCAGACATGCTCATGTCAATCCCGTCTGTTGATGGACGTAACCGAGAAATCCGAGCTTGCGCTGAAAGTATAGTGGAGGTTAGGTCATCTGAGAAGAGAACAGAGGGTGAGAATGCAACGAGTGCTTTCACACCTCCAGCTCATTTTTTTTTTTTAATGCAAGGCTCAAAAGATAAGAGAAGGCTTGTTCCCCGGGCGCTATTGCCGCATCTCTACAAATGCGTACCATTGTCATGACAAAATTATGCTTCTAGAAACGCCTTCCTAACCAAAAACTAGCAGTTGTTCCGTGTACGAATACAACTGATGTGCGCAGCTCCTTATAAATGGAACGCACGCGTTTGGCGCGCGGCGTTTCATTGTCCAGGCAAAGGACCAACGACTGGGCGGACGACAGGGTGAAGCGATAGTTTCGCGTGTTCGCCGGTTTGAGGGGAGAGGGCAGAGTCGAAGAAAGAGGGAGAGGGAGACTAATCTGCCTCCGTTTCGCATGCGTTCGTATTCTCGCGCTTTGCGCGTGCAGGCGCCATCCGCGTTCCAGCGCTCATAAATCTCATTTATCCTCCCGCGTGAGGGGGAGACGCCACTGCTGGCACCATGCCAGGGAGCTTCAACGGCGACGGCGACGGTGGGGTACCGGCCTAAGGAGCTTCGCTCCTAAAAAAGTTCGGATGCCCTTTTCCTACCGGGAAAATGGGGGGGCAAGCGAATCTTGACCTGCCAGTGTCTGACGTCCTGCTCAGTTTTCTCTCTGTCGCATTGCGCAACGCTTCCTCCTAGTTGATTTCTCCCTCCATGCTGGGCAATGGAGCATCATCCACGTGCTCAGCAGCGCTACACTTCAGTTGTTACAGGCAACAACGATAGTCGTGCGTTCATATCCAGACAACAATGAAATGTGGCAATGGGAAATGACGATTTGGGATGACTGCCAGCTGGGCATGTTGGTAAAGGTTCATGATGAAACAAGCGCAATATGCACGAAGACTTAGAAAGGACACAGGACGGTACGCTTTAAAAAAAACGCTCCGTCCTGTGTCCTTTCTAAGTCTTCGTGCATATTGCGCTTGTTTCATCATTCCCTCAGGGCACATATTCGACACCTTGTCCGGGTACCTTCGCACCATCTGGCATCTTTACCTGCAGAAAGGCCGCGTACAACATTCAGTCACATTATTGCTGCCCATACTAGTTCTTTGCCCTCGAATTATACGCCTGCAGCAAGACCTTCCTCGCCTTTGTGGTGCCTACATCGACCTGAAGTGCGCCTTTATATACCTGGGGTTACGAAGAAGAAAAGAATGTCACCGCTTGCACTTAAACAGGCCGCATTACTTTATTTACACGAGGTGTACAGTGCTGTCACGCATATCTACACTGATGGTTCAGTTATGGCTACAAGCTCAACCGCTGCCGTAATAATTCCAGTAAGATCTATGACAATACAGCTCAAAATGTTTCAAGCAACCTCAACTACAGCCGCTGAACTAGTAGCCCTCCGTGCTGCTCTTCAGTTTGTTATAGAGCAGACACCTAATTCGTGGGCTATCTTTTGCGATAGCAAAGCAGCCCTGCAAAGTCTGCCCTCCGCTTTACGTCATGGCTCCCATGAGCAGCTCGTGGCGGAAATCAGACAAGTCCATCATGAAGCAATTGAAAAAGGGCACAAAGTGATATTCCAGTGGCTTCCTAGTCACTGTGGCATTCAAGGAAATGACCAAGCTGACGCAGCTGCCCGACCCACCCACGACAGTGTCAGCAGTGTCGCCATTCCACTGTCAAGATCCGACGCCGCAAAAGAACTTCGTGTACTAGCCCGTCGTCTGACGTTGGACTTGTGGCATTCACCAGCGTTCACAAGTGCGCGGCTGCATGCTTTGGATCCTGACCTCCAGC
Source organism: Rhipicephalus appendiculatus (assembly GCA_030522465.1). Lineage (NCBI taxonomy): Eukaryota > Metazoa > Arthropoda > Arachnida > Ixodida > Ixodidae > Rhipicephalus > Rhipicephalus appendiculatus. The sequence continues at coordinate 3,573 of JALIZH010004205.1, read as the reverse complement.
TACGTATCCCGCCCAGCCTATCACGACGTGACAGTACCTTGCTGGCCCGTCTGTGGCTTGGAGTGGCGTTCACAAATGCCTATTCATTTCTGATTGGAATGGCTGACAGCCCATCCTGTGAAGTATGCGAGTGCAGCGAAACAGTCGCGCACCTTCTCTGTGACTGCACCCGCTTCAACAGCGAAACAGCGACCCTCTCAGCCGCACTGGGCCAGCTGGACAACCGGCCCCTCACAGAGAACAAAATCCTGGGGCCCTGGCCTACCCGGTCTGCAACCCGAGCCGCTCTGAAGGCGTTGATGCGGTTTCTGCAAGCTACCGGACTGAATGACAAACTGTGACTGTGCGCGAACAATGTTGCTGCCTAGTACACGGACGGTGTTCCAGACACAACTTTTTCTTTTTTTTGCCTACTGTCACAAACTCTTCTTCCTCTCTTTCATTCTTTTACACCCCCTTTCCCCCTTCCCAAGTACAGGGTAGCAAACCGGAGTCCTCCTCTGGTTAACCTCCCTGTCTTTCCTTTATCTTTCTCTCTCTCTCTCCATCATGGAAATGATAAGTCCCCTCGATAACGGATCAGGTTTTCGTGTCATAAACGGCTGATTGCTGACAAGACCATGGTCGAGATCACATCAATTATTTGAAAACGGCGCATACAAATACGCATGTGACCGGCGTACCTTCGAAGGCTGCGTTCCTGTACACTCGCCGGCGCCGGCTTTCTCGCGTAGGACGCCGCCGCCACCACTATCGAAATTTTTAACTCACAACTATAGTCGGTGACAACCTAAGAATAAATATAAGCTCCGCCCTCGAGGCCGCATTGCTCATATTTTGCATGCCTCCGCGCTACAAACGAAGTAGTTCCTAAACAATGGCATCAATTTTCACGCATATAAACCTTATTTTCCAATACTGCACTGATATTGAAATAAAGAAAGCAAAGCTAGATAAAAAAAATTGTGAACGCACGGCGTTCGGCGTTAGCTTACCAATATATCTGTTGGTTAAATCGCACCCTCCGCCGCGGTCATCTCAGAGTCTAGGAAAAAGTAATGTGCGTCTCAAAGGCGACGTTTCTCCGCAGCGCCTATTATGGTATTAAAACAAAGAATGCCACATTTAATGTATCAATTAATATAAAGAAACCATTTCTTTACGGTTTCTCAAAACGACACAGGGACATTAATAAATTTTAATAAAGTCGCTCGCAATTTTTTTTTCTTTTTACGAAAATTTCGCCGCCAGTTTTCTTCATTGTCTACAGTAACTATGGCAACAACGACTCAAAGCGAAGAATAGCGAAGTGTTCTGAGATTGCCTTCGCGAATTTCGATTCTTGTGTTGCCGTGAATATCATATTTGCGTCTAGAGTTGCCGTGGTTGTCGTCGTGTTTGAGGTGAACGACAAGGCTTCATTTGACGTCGCTTCAACGAAATAAAAGTGCGTGGCGCTCATGCTGCTTAACTGTGCGGGTCATTGGATACGTTGCCGTTAAGTTCACGCCAAGGTGATGTACACAGCTGAAGTGGCAGTGACTAAAAGCTTTACGTGAGATTGTTTCTGGCTTCGACAACTTGTACTGGCGCTGCCACGACTCCTTCAGCCCTTGAACGTTCAACTTTTTTATTTATTTATTATTTATTTATTACATAGCTGCATCGCCCCAGTGGGCATTACATTACCTTCTATGTATATGTGTCTCTGCGCCAAGGTGTATATAGATATATATATATATATATATATATATATATATATATATATATATATATATATATATATATATATATATATATATAGGCTGTCGTAGAGGCTGTCTTCGATTGCCGTGAGACAAACAGGAAAAGGAGATACGCTTCTAAAAGATACCGTTTATTTTTTATTTGCCAACGTGTCAATCGGAGACCGATCTTTATCAAGGCAAACTTTACCAAGCTTCGATGCCCTTTTACAGCATGGTCCTCCAAGCAGGGAGAGAGAGAAAAAAAGGAGAACAAAGAAAATAAAAATAGAAAATGTAAGAATGAAAAATTGAGTAGCCAAAAGACCATACAAAAAAAGACGTGCATCACAAGATGGGCAAGCATTTAAAAGAAACTACGGACTATAAGCTTCACGAGAGTCCACTGCAGTTTAAGATAAACAAATTATCGCTCATTAATATATGCATACAATACACACAAAAATACAGAAAACGTAAGTTAGACAAAAGCAGAATTCTAATGTGATATCGTGAAGTATGATGCAACGCCATCATAAACAAAAGCTGTTTCTTTTTTTTTTTACTGAATGATAGTTTTAGCAGCGTTACTTCAGTTGCGATCGCGATCTATGCAATCGAAAGTTCCTGCGTCACAGCGGCATTATGTAACGCGCATCATTTCGCTCTTCGTAGACAACGATTACCTCGCACGGCGTTTTTCATGCAAGGCGTTCGTGCATCGAGCGTGAGAAGACTTACGCGACGGGCACTTCAACCTAGCACATCATTCTGGGCTGGGGGCACACGTCACATAATCACACATGCACCGGATGACCACAATTATCTCCTTATAATGCAGACACCACAGCATGTTCTCCACACCTGGTTTGTTTACTTTCGCACTGTGTTGCGCTAACGGGTTATGATAGTCGCTCTCTCTCTCTTTCGCTTCGTCCGCACACATGCCATTCATAGCGACGCGCAGCACCGCGTATTGCACAGTAGATCACCAGGATTCCCACGTTGCGAGCTCGAAGTAACACACGCACGCACATGTGGCAACGCTAATGCTATGGCTTTTGCAGACGGTAATCGAGCACAGACGCGCACATTCCGACTCACAGCACACGAGTGAACGCGACAATCGCCATTATGGTGACACTCAGGTTATATGCTTGGTGCATCCGAGCGATGGAAGGAACACACGCCGTGATGCAACTTGACGCTGCCGAAACGACGGAACGCGATAGAGCGTCCGAGCTGCTAGCTGCCGCTTCGGTGCACTTAAAACACGGCACAGTCACACGCTTCTACTGCATCGAATGACGACCGGCGACGATGATGCTGCGTACGAGCGGATAACACTAGGAAAGAGCTTCTTCTAGAAGAAAAACACCACAGAAAATTCGAATCAATGGCTCTCGGTCTCGGTTCTGCGGTACCTCGCCTCTCGTCGCGGAGGGTGCCATGTTGCACTTTTCATTGGTTCGTCTTAACCGTTACGTCATCATAAAGAGCGGCCGTAGTTGGACGCGCATGATACAAATGGACAGCGGTACAGTTTACTTTTTATTCTTAGCTTGTCACCGACTATAGTATATCGTCACCCAACTGCAGTTTGCATGCATCTCTATGGGACAGCGCCCTCTATTGTACGATAAGGGAACACTACGGGGTACAGAGGATGGATCGACAACCGACCAGGTCTCGCTATAAGTAGCTTCGCCCCTAAAAAAGGAAATAACACCACGCACACCTTGCGTCAGACGCCACTGCGTCGTAAAAGACGCAGAGAGACCACTACAAGCTCCACACTTTAAAGAAAAAGAAGTATCTAAGAGCATCGGGTTCTTCGTTGTCGATACTT
>JALIZH010004203.1:0-22500 GCA_030522465.1 Rhipicephalus appendiculatus | reverse complement strand
TCCATGGATCATGTACGTCATTGGTTGACAGAATTAATGACGTCACATAACATGACGTCCCAAAATGACGCCATCGCCATGGATCATGTGACGTCATAGGTTGACAGAATTCGTGACGTCACATAACATGACGTCACAAAGTGACGCCATCGCACGACATCGTCGCATGGTCAAACGTGCAGGCAGCTCTTCAAAACTGCACGAGGTACGGAAAGCTGCGATGCCTGCTATTCTAGCGGCGCTGCAAGGCCAAGTTAGATGCCGAAAGCTTTCGTGGGGGAAGGGAGGATCAATACAAAGGACTGAGAAGACGAAGGAGAAGCAAAAGAAGCAGCTGATGGCTTTCGCCTTCACGTCGTCTTATAGCCGATAGATAAGGAACCTTGTGAGAGTTTCTTGTTTTTGTTTTGTTTATTCATTTATTTACTTCTGCATACCGCGACGCCATCAGCGCTGCAGCAGGATCGAGTGGCTTATCAGCAGTAAATATACACAGCGAAATAATATATCGCGATAAAAGAGAGATAAAAAAGAAAAAAAAATAGAATTCACCATAAGGATCGAGAGCTAGGGTGTGAACGATTATATGCCTGTATGGATGGCGGATATACTACAAAACTTCAGGAGGGGGCACGAGAGAATAGAGACAAGTGAATAATTCCCGTCTTTCATGAAACGAGGAGAAAAGCTGAATTTAACGATGTTACGCAATGCGTGCATAGTAAGGTGTCAAATTTAGGATGACATCTCGTCACGTCGATGACTGGCGCGAAGTTCGCGCTTGCGTCCATCTCGTTTTTTAGAGTGGCTCGCAAATATCATTCTGTCTGATGCAAGAGCATGGACATCTTGCCACGCACTGCGCTAGGGAGGCAAGTGTGAACCAATCTTTGACAGGATGGCGATACTGCAGCAACCAAAAAGAAAACCCCTCGACACGTGTACGATCAGCGCACCGTCTCTTCTCTTCTTTCTTTCTTTCTTTCTTTCTTTCTTTCTTTCTTTCTTTCTTTCTTTCTTTCTTTCTTTTGTAGTTCTCAGACGAAAGAGATTTATTACCAGTCACAGACAGGCACGGGTGTCGATAGACTTCAGAGAGCTGCTTGTGCATGCTATTTGGCTACGAATATCTCAAGCTTGCAGGCTCTCATTTTATTATTATTATTATTATTATTATTATTATTATTATTATTATTATTATTATTATCTTTTGTAGGTTCTGAAAAAATAATTTAATAGTTGATAGTTTTGTGATCTGCGTGTTCTCACTCGAGTCAGGTCATTTAGATATTTCTTGCAGTATGAATTGTTTATTCTATTTTATTTTCGCTTACAAGATCACCCCCACCGCCCTAGGGCCTGTTGACAAGTACGAAAATAGCCCCCGTTGCACACGTACAGGCATGCAAGTACAGATTGGAGGGGAGGGGCGTTAAGCAAAGCTCCCCCCCTTCCCCCCTAAGAGATCAAGCGTATGAGCAAAGGACGATGTTCTTACGTTAAAAATATTTAAAAAAAAATACAAGCGAAAAGTCCCACTTTAACTTCGATGTTGCTACAGCGGTACTTAATTTTTGGTAACACAATTTTGGGATGACACGAACAGAGGGTCCGAGAAGTTGGCACATCGTCGAAATTTATTCAGCGCTGCTAAATTGCCAACGTCTGCAGTGTGTGCGCGGGACGATATTTGGGCCGAGTTGTTTTTATACCTTCTTGTTTTTATACCCGCGGCAAAACTATAATAAGCGAAGAAGTGGAAAGTTTGGCTAGTTGGTTCGGTGATTCTCGATTTCGAACAGCGCAAATGACAAGGGACGGTCGAAAAGAAAACTCACACGGTCCCTAATGCATCCGCCTCGTAGGCGAACCCCCTCCGAAATCTTTCTGCAACTAACGTGGTTTCTTCAGTGCCGCTAGGATCGGAGGCGAACCTTTCAGCACCTCACCGTCTTTTGCACTGCTTCAATGGTTGGCCCACCTATGACGAAGAAATGACGTCATGAGATTACGTCATCATGTGACGTCATCACTTTACACGTTTGATGAGGCATCCAAGGCTGATTGATCGCCTTAAAAGTTGCGAGTCAGCGCGTGTCCTGTTTTGTTTACAACCTGCCCCTTGCGTCACCTGCGCTGTTCAAGATTACGTATAATATGAAAAGTAAAGCGCGCAAGAAGCACCTGGCATATGTGCGGTTTCTTGCCCATGTGTAAGAGCATGTGCGTGCGCAGGTTGCTGGCGGACGAGAACGACTTGGAGCAGACGTAGCAGTAGTACATCCCGGTCGATGATGAAGCGGCGACGACGGCTGCGCGCTCGTGATGATGCAACAGCGGGTGCGCAGGCACCGCCGGTGGCGCCACCCGTTGACCGTCCTGCACATCGGAGGCGTTGACGGCGGCAGCGTGGATCTGGGCGCGAAAACCGAACAGTAATGAGTTTAGCCGGCCGGGGTCAGGGCGTCATGCTACCATGGGCGTCGGCAGGGGGGTGCAAAAGGGGCACTTGCCCCTCATCAAGCCACGCCAGTACTTGCCCCCCACCCAAACTGAAGCAGCGCTCCGCCCCTTCCTCAGCAGTGATGCAAGACAGGTTTGCACCCCCCAAAACAAAATTCTGCCGACGCCCATGCATGCTACCGTGCAGGGTGCGCACAAAGCGGCTGATGGTTCCACTCTTCTGCACAAATTCTATCCTGATCTCTCTCCTAGCCCAAACTGCGCGCACTGCAAGCACAAAGGTGACCGTCTACCATGGGCGTCGGCAGGGGGGGTGCAAAAGGGGAACTTGCCCCCCCTCAAGCCACACTAGCACTTGCACCGCACACACGCAACACCGGTGCTCTGCGCTCCCCACCCCCACTTTCACTGCAATGCAACTCGGATGTCAGTGGCGTAGCCAAGGGGTGGGGTGGGAGGGGAGGTTCGAACCCCCCCCCCCCCCCCGAAAATTTTCAGTTTTGCTTGCGTATATATACACGCACACATACAAATGCACGCACGAACATACATAAAGTATGGTTGAACCCCCCCCACCGAAAAATTTTTCTGGCTACGCCACTGTGGGGTGTGCACCCCCCCCCCCCCCCCCCCCAAGACAAAATCCTGCCGACGCCCATGCCGTCTACACACCATACAGATACGCACAGCTAGACAACCCCCCAGAGGGCTGCCCTGCTGGGCTGGTTCCTGACTTTCAGAAGTGGCGACACTCTGCTACAACCAAGGGTTAGAGGCTATTTATTTATTTTATTTATCAGAGTACCCCTCAGCGCCAAAAAGCATTACAGAGGGGGGGTTACACAATACATAATTGATAATAAATACATATTTACAGGTTTAGTTGCATGAAAAATGCACAACAACAAAAAAAACATAACAATGTATCAAGCATTGGACACCACACTCAAGAATTAATGATGACAACAAAATTAAAGGGCACATAACATCATAACAAGGAGTAGAAGGCAGAGTTAGAGGTGACGATGGCAACATCATTAGTAAGATGATTCCATTGCGAAATTGTGCGGGGAAAAAATGTGTTCCTAAACGACTCAGTTTTGCACTTGTATTCTCTAACTTTGTTAGAATGGTCAAGTCGTGTTGAGATGTAATGCGGTCGAAATATGTACTTATCTCTATCTATACCTGTTTTGGAATGAAATATGCTATGAAACATTTTTAATCTTAACTTTTTCCTCCGCATTTCCAGAGTTTCCCACCCTAAACTCTCTTTTGCAAGGGGTATGTTAAATTGCCATCTATAATTATTGAGAACAAACCTTACGGCTAAATTTTGTACCCTTTCTAGTGCCTTGATGTCTTGTTTTAACCACGGATCCCAAGCTGAGCAAGCATACTCGATTATAGGCCGGACGTTCATTTGATACAGTAGTTGTTTTGTTTCTATCGGGAAGTGTTTTGCGTTCCTACGCAGGAAGCCCAACACTTTACAGGCTTTAGCTGTTACATATCGGATATGACAAGCCCAAGATAAAGTTTCTGTTAAGAATACTCCTAAATACTTAAATTCTCTCACTGACGTAATGTGGTTGCCATTTAGGTTATAATTAAACTCATTAGTTATCTGCTTTCTTGTAAATGACATCTTTACTGTCTTATCAAAATTTATGCGCATTTTCCAAACGTCGCATCAATTAAACAACCTGTCCAAGTCGTCTTGCAATAAAACACAATCGCTTGGACCACGGATTATTCTATATAACACGCAGTCATCTGCGAATAATCGCACATAAGTCGAGAGACCATCACTGATATCATTTAAAAAAAATTAAAAACAACAAAGGGCCAAGAACAGAACCTTGTACAACTCCAGATGTCACTCCAACCTCGTGAGAGCTTGTGTTGTTAACAATAACCCTCTGACTACGTGCACTTAGGTAATGTTTGATCCAAGTAATAACTGATTTGTTTATGTTATACCATTCTAGTTTTTTCAATCAACCGGGAGTGGGGAACGAGATCAAAAGCTTTCTTGAAATCTATGAAGACCGCGTCTACTACCAGTCCGTTATCAAGAGCGCTTGATATTTCGTGTACCAGTTCTGTTAGTTGCGTCACACAAGAGTGACCGCTACGGAAACCATGTTGTTGGGGGATCAGTAATGAGTGCGCATTTAGGTGGATCATAATGTTAGTGAACAGGACATGTTCAAATAATTTACACACAACACTAGTGAGTGAAATTGGTCTGTAATTCTGAACGTTGTTGCGAGGACCCGACTTGTGCACCGGAACTACGTTTGCCATTTTCCAATCGTTGGGCAATACACCTTCATCGAGTGATTTTTGAAATAAAATACACAAGTACCTAGAGACTGATCGGGCGCATAAGGAAAGCAGTTGCGGCGACAAGTCGTCTGGTCCTGCTGACTTTGCCTTATCTAAATCGTTTAGTAGTAATTCAATTCCATGCTGGGAAAAAATGATGTCATCCATTCGTACTGGGCATAATTTATCATAGCGGGATACTAGCGTGTCATCCCTGGTGTCACAGCACACAAACACTGAGCCAAAAAATGAGTTAAAGCACTTCGCCTTAGCGTGGCTATCGTGAACAATAGTACCATCGTGCAACAAGGCAGGTATAGTTATCTCGCCTTTTTTATTGGTTTTGATAACACTCCAAAATTCTTTAGGCCGATCTTTGAGCCTTGTATGAAAAGTAGAAAAAAATATATCTTTAGCTTGTTTCACCGCAGTTTTCATATCCGCTGTCACGCGGTCCAACTTGTCTCTTGTTGAGGGTGACGGATGCGCCGTATAAGCAGCATAGGCACGTTTCCTGCGCAAAGTGACCATGCTGACTTCTTTAGTACACCACGGCTTACTTTTGCTGCGGCGAGTCGTCATTGTCCACGATGGCACGTATTGCCCACGCAGCCCCAACAACTTCTCTTTAAATATTTTCCACAGTTCATGTACAGTTTTGGTTACAGCGAACGTTTCAAATACGTCATAATAATCATCGAGTGCTTGAGAGATGGCGCTTGTGTCGGCTTTTGAGCAATTATACATCAACCTGCGGCCACTACTTGGCGCTTTTGCATACTGTATATTTGTTTCACATGCAACAACACTGTGATCACTTATTCCAGGTATTACGTGTATAGAATGAATACTTGAAGGCATGTTAGTAAAGAATAAATCTAGTATATTTTTCCCGCGAGTTGGTTCTGATACGCATTGACGTAACGAAAATGACGTGCAAATGTTCAGCATTGCATTATTTGCCGCGTCTCTTCCCGAACGTTCAGTGCACAGTCGTGGCCAATCGATTCCAGGTAGGTTAAAGTCCCCACCCAAGAACAGACAATCACTGTCCACTGTTTCGAGAGCATTAGATAGATCCTGAAGTGCTTCCATCGAGCTGCCAGGAGGGCGATAAAATGAGCATATTATGATCACTTTCCCGTTCTTGAGCCTCAGCTGCGCCTATACAGATTCACTTTGGTTGCACTTTACATCAATCTCTCGAGAGCTAATGTTTTTATGGACTAGTATGAAGACACCGCCTCCGTGGTTGTTGCGGTCCTTACGGTAGCAGACGTAGTCTTTGGGAAACACTTCACAGTCAGCAATATCTTTGTTAAGCCACGACTCTGTGCCAAGCACTACGCCGGGTCTAGTCATATCCAGTAGGCTGGAAAATTCATCGATTTTGTTTTTAATACTTCTGCAATTTAAAACTAAAATTGAGAGTTGCTCCTTAGATGTTACGTGTCATGGGTGACGTACCACTTGCCCTAGTGATTCATCAAAGATGTATTTCACGTTGTTGAGATAAAGAGTGTCGTATCTCAGGTGTGCTCTCTCGCCCTCTTTTCTGTTTGCCTTCGCAAAATTCCACAACTCTTTTCTCTTCCTTCGCACGTTTTCTGAAAAATCCTCCGATACGCCCACCGGAGTACCCTTCAGTTTTCTTACATTGTTCAGTATCACGTGTTTGTCTTTACTTGCGAGGAATTTGACAATTATGGGCCGTTTTTTTCCTGCGATAAACTTGCCCAATCTATGGGCTTTTTCAATTTGAATTCCTTGCAAAGCAAGGCTAGCTTGACATATTTGCGAGATGTGCTTTTCGCATGATTCGCACGTCTCGTGCGGATCGTTGTCATCTATTCCATAGAAAACAAGATTGCAACGTCGTGACCTGTTTTCAAGGTCATCAATCTTAGCTTCTAAAGATTTAATTCCTGCTTGTAGCACTTCTGATAAAATGCCAGCTCCACCGACAGTCTAGTTCACTGTACCACGGCCGGACTGGAGGAGCGGCACTCTCTTACGGCCTGCGCTTCGTGTCTAGTTCCCACCTTTCGCCGCCGCAAGTTCGCGGCGCTGCGGCCCCACCCTCGCTAAGGTCCCTGTTTCTTTCTCCGTGGGTCCCTGTATATATAAAGGTAGCGACAACTACACGCGCGCCCTCTGGAGGGGTCCAAGGAGCGGCGCTAGCAGACGACGCTCCGCTCGCTCGCGTGCATTCTGCGGACGCCTAAAACCACTCTCAGCGCGCGCTTTAATCGGTTAATTATTGCCTTTTGTGGCGTAAGCTGCTTTGGAAACTTCAAACGACAGGGACAACAACTAACGAGCCGGGAGAACGCTAAACATTGAAATAAGAACACGTGCTTTTTCGAAGGATGCTTCTGAGCAGTTTCCCACAGCAGTTGTCATGCAGGACATTTATATTTTCGTTCTTTGCGTGTTTTCAAATTCAGCGTAACTTGAAGTAGATGGACTGCTTGTTTTCTAGTTCGAAAAATATTGGCAGGTTGTGAGCTTGTTGCTACACTCTTAGAAAAAAAGTTAGTAAATGGTTAGTAAAAGCATGCATTTACTAGTTTCGAGCGTATTTTACTACCTTCGCGAAATCTTTTTACTAGCCAGCAGTTAGTAAAGGTCGTAAAGTGCTCCCTTCACTAACCAGAAAGTTCACTTGGTGTTTTTAACTAGTTGACTACTAAGTGAGGTGTGGGGTGTGGGGAGTGAAAGAAAAGGAATGCGAGAGAGGATGGGAGAGGGGGTATTCGGGTCTGCTCAACACCACCATGGTCGAGGGACCATGACACCACCTAGACTTTCAAGGCCGAAGGGCTCTCCGCATTCCGAGTACTGACGTCACCAACCGGCGGCGGCGGGGAAAAGAAGGTGGTGTTGGGAAAACCGGCTTTCCCGGCCACCCGCTTTTGGGGTTAAGCGCGGATGGATACAAATTGAGACACGTGCGCTAGTAGTCATTTAGAAACTGCCTGCATTTGTCTGAATAATGAAACACAAAAGCCCAAACAAAGCTGCATTAATCATACGAAAGTTAAATTTCAGTGAATTATCAGCTTCCAACGGGGAAATGGTTCAGTCAGAAGATCTATTTTCATTGACGGAGGACAGATCGTGCGGTGAAACAGCGTGCACCTCAGTTTGCTTCTCGGTGTCACACGATGGTACGTCGGTCCCCTCAGTGCAATGTCCCGTTTTTGCGACGTCGTGAGTGCTGTATTGTGTGTCGTGCATTGACTTCATCATGTCGAACAAGTGTTGCGTCCCTCAGTGCCGTGGAAATTACGACTCGACGTGCAAGGTGCGTGCTTTTAGACTTCCGCAAGAGGACGAACTGCGCAGAAAATGGCTGCGCGCAATTCCACGAGACAACTTCATTCCTTCGCCGTACTCCAGGGTGAGTCGTCTGCAGAATTTTATTATATTTCACATCGCGATTACACGTACGCAGTGCTCCACTACAGCATAATTATGGTGTAGTGGATCAACTATCAAATCAAGAAGTGTTTTTAAAGCTCTCAAACCAGCGCCAGGTGGTTTGAGGGCTTTGAGAACACGGACGCATTCAGAGTTCGTCGCCGCGGAAGGTAAACAAACACCCGTCTCTCCATGGTTCTTTTTATTTTCTTTCCACAGTGGCACGCCACCTTTCGCTTGCGCATCCAAGTGCGCGGTGGTACAACTGGTTTTGGTATCGTCCTTCGAGCGGTTATTGCTTCTCGCGCCCTCAAAGGTAATGGCTATCTGGTGTGCAATTTCTCTAAGGGTGACCGCTTGTTACCCTCTTGCAGTTTTTTAGGATTTCGCTTCCTGTTATTTGCGAATAAGGCATGTGTATGTAACAACTCAAATGATTTTATGTCACTTTATGGTCATCCAAAAAATTTATTTTTTTCCTAAATAGATTCATCTGAAGAATTTAATTCAGCACTAAAAAAAACACATTTTTGGGACGCATGTCGCGAAAAAAATACTGTCAAAGAGTTAATCATCCTTACCGGCAACAGCATCAACAAAGCTTGCGGCTGGCTCGTGTGCATGTTGTCTTACACACGCGTATTGGGTATTTCACCAGTTCGTAAGAGGAATAATTATGGCATAGTGAGCAGCTGTAGGCATTCTAGGATAGTTCGAAACGGCCAATTTTATGAGCATAGAACAAGAAGCGAAGCAAGGCTAGCAGCTGAGAAGGCGACGTGAACAAGGCCTTTTATGCTATTGCCACTTGCAAAGCTCAAGCATCTTCCAAGTTCCTTGCTTTTCATGAGCCTTCTGTTATTTGTCTGGTTGTTCTGCCATGGCTTGTTCTCAGAGCATCAGGTTCAATTGTGCATTTCTTTCTTTGCAGACCGCTTTGCCATCGGTGTGGTGGACCTTCTAGCATTTCTCGTGAAAGAAAAGCCTCACTTTTTGGAAGGGCCGGTAAGAAATAACTAATTGCTTAATATTTTGCTTTTGTGTGCTAACGCTTTGTGATCTTATTAGAGGGCATCTACCCATCCCTTATCACAAAGGACATCGATGGCGCAACGGTTCTTTGTGTGGTGTTCGAGGGACTTGAGCTTGAAGTGGTAGACTCCATCGCTGGTTTCGTGTTACTTTTAGAGATGTATTGGGTGTTCAATATCAAGTACGATCAACAAAATAAGAACACGTTCGATCTGGTGGAGCATTTTTGTGAACTACCGGCATCGAAAGCTCCATCTTTGGTGATCATGCGGAAGATTTCTGCAATAGGAAAGAGTGTGGTATCACCAGAAAAAAAATAAATAAAATTTCTGTATTCTCTGGATTGTCTCTTCTGTTCATGTACTGCATTGCATAAAAGCACTTCGTGAGTTTGCACTGCAGCATCACATTTTATCTTTGTGCCTCTGTCGGAATGTGAATAGTTGAATAGTTTTGTGGTGATGTTTACGAGCATGCTTGTCGCTACCTGATCAGTACTTTGGTTAGTGACGTTTACTAGCTAGTGAGTACTTCTAACTACCCAAAAGTGCAGTGATTTTAACTGGTTAGGCAGTGAATTCTCCAAGGAAGTAGTGCCTTCAGCTAGCTTGGAAGTACTTTTGACTGCCAAAAGAGGTAGTGCTTTTAACTACAGAGGTAGCTATTTTCACTACCCAAGGAGGCAGTACCTGTAACTAGCTATTTCATACATGATACTACCCGACGAAGTAGTGCATTAAACTACTGAGGTAGCAATTTAAACTAGCCGTCGAGGTAGTATATTTAACGAGCGAGGTCGTTCTTTCCACTACCCGACGAAGTAGTGCCTTTAACTAACTAGGTAGTACTTTTTACTACCCAAGGAGGTAGTACATTTAAGTAGCGAGGTCGTACTTTCCACTACCCGACGAAGTAGTGCCTTTAACTAACTAGGTAGTACTTATAACTACCCAAGGAGGTAGTACATTTAACTAGCGAGGTCGTACTTCCCACTACCCGACGAAGCAAAGCCTTTGACTAAATAGGTAGTACTTTTAACTAGCACGGTCGTACTTTCCACTACCCGACGACGTAGTGCCTTTAAAGGGCCCGTCAACAACCCCGAGGTCCAAAAATTGTTATAGAGAGAAATATGTGCACTTTTGCTATGTGAACCTGCTGCCGCAAGAATTTTGCGAATACGCGCAATAATAAGGAAGTTACAGGGGTTAGAAGATCCGTTTCAGCTGGTTTCAAATTTTCGCGCGGCCTCGCCCCCCCCTTCTCCGCTGTAGAAATGGGGAGGCGTAGCCCGTCGTCGTGACTCCGCCCACTTCGGCAACGTGACACGACGTCAGTGATACGTCATCGGCGCGCAGCCAACGACCGAGCAGGGCTTCCCCCCCCATGAGCACGTGTCAGCGGCGCAGGGAGGAAGCGCGATGCGAAGAGACGACCCTTTCCCTTGCGGTAATGCAGCGAGACGCCTCTTTATCTCGGAGGCTTTCGTTCTGGCAATACCGCTTCTCCCGGTAGTCTCGGGCTCTACAAAACGGCAGAGGGCAGCACAGGAAAATGAAAATGCGTACTGCGCGGCCGAAACTGCATCACCGTAGGGCCAAGGCGCTGTTTCGTAGGGCAAAGGACCAATCGACGAGCTCAGTGCTACGTCAAGTCGGCGATCGCCAGCGATCGCCGACTTGACGTCACTGCACGTACGAGGAGGATTGGTCAGGCGAAGGAAAGCGGCGCGGGAATTGTTTTTCGAAATGGAGGGTCTGCGCGGCGCGCAGCGCTGTAATATTCGGGAAACGTGATCGCCGCGGTCTACTGTACGAGTTAGCGAGCTTGTTTGGGGGGTGTTAAAAAAAAGTAGGAGCCTGTTGACGGGCCCTTTAACCAACTAGGTAGTACTTTTAACTACCCAACGACGTAGTGCTTTTACCCAGCCTGTTAGTATTTGGGCTAGTGTTTGTTACGAGCCCAACGAGGTAGTGCTTTTCACTAGGGTTACTTTTACTAGCTGCATTTACTAGCTGGTTAGTGGATTCTGTGACAAGTAAAGCGGTAGTACTTAGTTAGTGAATATGCCAACCTTTTTTTTCTAAGAGTGTACTCTCGGAAATCTCTCGGTTTACTTAGCGTAGTGTGTAGTGCAAAACATGCGCTATAATTGGTTTCATTGGATTTGTCAGCGTTCAGAAGTATTCCCTCGATTAAACGACACTTTTAAGTACGCTTATTTTGTTTATAAAGTACTCTAATATGCTTATTTAGGAGAAAAAGTTGTACTGCATGCGTGGAATATCAGCAACCAGAGTACCTTTCAAGGTCTAGGAAATATAACATGCCCACTAGTGTCTCACGCAAAAACGAATCCCAAACTGTCCTTTCCTTGTGAGCTTTTAGTGTTGAAGCCCCACCGAGGAGAAAAACGAAGGCATGAGTGTATTGGGTTCCGAGCCATTTAATGTTTAGAGATACGGGCGCGAACCTGCGTTGTCTACTGCGCACAAGCTACAGTTTAAAGAATGCTGAAACAATAATGACCTTGCTGAGATAATGCTCACCTCTATGCACGAACAGAAGCTCGCCGACAGGCGAAAGGCTGCTTGAAGTTATAAACATTACAAAATCATTTACTTCGCATAGTCGGGTGTTTTCCGTGCGCAAACATTTCTTACGACAGATTTTGTGGGGCCATACCTTCCTTCAGAATATATTTCTGTCACCACGAGCAGCAGAAAAAAAAAAAAAAGCTTTTTCTGTCCTCCGCGCGGTGAGACAACCGAGGGCATTGAGACCCGGCGTACTAGCCCGTCATGTTCCAAACATTCAATTCAAACACAGAATTCCCGCGTCCACTCAACTTCAAGTAAATAAACGCTTCTAAATTGCGACAACAATGCGACAGAGGCGCGTGAAGTACTTGTTAAATCGTCCAACTCCACGCTTGAAAACGCCATCACCCGTACCTCTCGCCTGCACAGCGCTGCCACCGCTGGACCCTTTGGGCGGGGCGCGGAGGCAAAAAAGGTCACGTGTAGCCAACCGGCCTATCGCAGGACGCGGCGGCTGGATCAAGACCTTTCGCTACTTTTGAAACATACAGGGACTTTAACCCTCGCCAGTACATCTGCAGGGAGGAGCGGCGTCCGCGCACTTGAAATATTCCGCGGCAGATCAAAAACACGTGCGGCACGCGTGGCCGGCTGTGCTGGACACATGGTGCGAATTCGGATGCGATTTGCCGTACGGCTGTTCGTGCCAACAGCCGCATCCGACAGACGTCCAACAGGTTCCAACAGCATGCGGCGCCGATTCGCACGCCGCGCGGGCATCCAACTTGCTGAATGTTGCCGCGCGGCTACCGCTCCGGTCGGGCGGCGTATTTTGAAATGCTGGAGTAGCAGCGCACGCGAGAGAGAAAAGAAAGAGAGCGAGGAGGCAGCCAGCGGATCCGCCGGGATTGCTCGCGCGCTACTGGTTCTTCTCTCAAGGTCGCTGGGGACGCGCGCGCGCTCCACCAACGCATGCAGACACGGAGGCTAACGCAGGTGTGTTTTGGGCTGTTCCATCGTGCAGAAGCACCCTCGCCCCTTCGCTGCCTTGGATGGATGGATGGATGGATGGTGCCCTTAAGCTCGGGCGGCCGCTCACGCCACTGCGCTACCGTGCGGCGAGGGCGCGTGCGAGTGGGGTTTCGATAAAGTGGTGATAGTTTCAATGAAGCGAAGTGGTTCCGATTGTCAACGTGGAGTGCCTCCACGTCGACATGTGCACGGACGGCGACGCGCACGAGTGAATCGCCAGCCGGCGCGTAGGCCAGGAGGGGGGGGGGGGTTAAACCTCCCCCCCCCCTGTAGCCCATTCAACCCCCCCACCTCTGAAATTTTTTCAGGTTTGCTTGCGTATATATACACGCACACTTACACACTCACGAACACACATATTAAAGCATGGTTGAACCCCCTCCACTCTCCCGAAAAGAATTTCTGGCTACGCCCCTGATCGCCAGCCACAGCCAGGCAACAAATACGACGTGGATCGTCGACAGGGAAACCCACAATCCAAAGCGGAAAGTTTGCATGTTGCCAGTTTTTTCACGAGTGGCGAAAAGGCAAGTCTAATAACACTTGATGATATCGACGATCATTGCGAAGACATGAGTGCTCCCAAACGAAGAACGGTCGCATTGGCCTCGACTTCGACCACCTAGTTCATGTTTACGTGGAGCTACTGCGGGTTGTGAACACATGCGGATTATTGATACTTATAGCACAGACATGCTGCATGCTCGCTCATCGTATCGAAAGGCACGACGCTGTGTTTGTGATTGAATGCGGCCATAACACTGTGCATTTAGAAAGGGAAGGTAGAGAAAGTGTGCGGCGAGGCGTGGGTGCCTCGGTACGATGAAACAGCCGTAGAGACCCCAGTCGCATAGGTATAGGTAGACACTGTAGCACAGGGGCGAGGGTTGCGAGGGTGCTTCCGCACGATGGAACAGCCGTATACACTCCTCTGGGGCGGT
This sequence comes from Rhipicephalus appendiculatus, assembly GCA_030522465.1. Taxonomy (NCBI): domain Eukaryota; kingdom Metazoa; phylum Arthropoda; class Arachnida; order Ixodida; family Ixodidae; genus Rhipicephalus; species Rhipicephalus appendiculatus. Next base: position 8,738 of record JALIZH010004203.1, on the reverse strand, counting down.
ATTTTGTAAGCGTTCTAGCATAGAACGGGGAGGAGGATAGAACAAAAAGAGGAGGGAAAGACATGCGCGATTGGTCGAGGCTATGAGGCTATTCCGACGGTCAAGACGTGCGAATAGCCACAAAATGTGCTTAGAACGGAGAGGAGGTGGTTGTAACGGGCTCGGGCGCCGTTCTATTAGGGTGGCTAGAATGGGGAGGTGTGAAAAGCGAGCCGTGTTTCCCTTGCGCGGAGGCGTCGCCCTGCGCAATCTCTCCGCTAGGCCGAAATTTAGCGCGACAGTCGCAGGCGCTGCCAGCTAGAATGGGGGAGACGGCGGTGTAGGCCACTTGTGACGGAAGCTTGTCAGCTTCGTAGGCGTTCCACGTAGTTTTACGAGTTCTTTACGTTAGTGTGCCTTGAAAGGAATGGCGTCTACGAAATTAAGAAAACACAGCGACCGTGCTTCGTGCCAGGCGCTGCGATTTGGAACATGGCGGAAAAGGTGTCACTTTTGCAGATTGTCAGATTTGCAGTTTGGAACCTTGCCATCCCAAAGGCCGATGGAGCTACACAGGAAAATTCGGTCATCTAAGGAAAAAAAAAACATTTTGACTCAAGGTAAATGCACTGAACCCGTACAAGTTCTGCAAGAGTTTTTACGCGCGTGTATGACAAACATGAGCAGCTGAGTTAATAAACGCTTTATAGCGCTTTATAGGACATTCATCTGAACATTCTATTTTCTTTTTCGGTTTAATTTTATTTCATCGAGTATACAGAGCAAGGCAGCGATGTTCGCTCTGAGTATTATATTGCGGGTTACATAGTTACAGAACGCATTGTGCCATCGGGCTGCACAAATATAAAAAAAGAAGCATTCATCGTGCCCTTAGAAAGCAATGCAGGACAGCTACAAAGTCAGATAACCAGAAAATTGGATATTTAAGGGCTGCTGTACCCACCCGAGTGACTTTACAACTTCACACGCAGATAATGTAACGCAGGCTGACACATGTATTCCGCAAGTTGCGCCTGCATTCAAGCCTGGTAGGCAGCTTGTAGCTCTGTCAGCAGCGTGTTGCAGAAATGGGCTGCATCTAACATGTCCCCGCTTCCAATGCCCGCGCTTGAAAACATCCAATGTCCCTGCTTGAATAAGCTTTCGTTTTTCACTCCGTAATTGTGTCGATAAAATTGTGTCTGGTTTTTCGGATTAACAGCGCTAGCACGGCATATAGAAAGAAGCGACAAGACCAGCACTGTTTTACCGAAGTTCAGTACGTACCACCAAGCCCGCATTAACGCCCTAACTTTGTTTGGTTGTCTGGCCTGTTAACTGCCGAAAGGTCCGCACTAATGCCGTTATTGTTCAGTGCGGCATAAGTCAATTCTTAATTCATAAAGTTGTTTACTACGTTGATAAAGCTCTTTCAGCGCCGAGAATTTAGTAATGACCGATGCGAGTGCACGGGCTTCGGCAGAGAGGGTGTAAAAAAGAGGCACTTGCCCTCCCCCCAAGCCACACGAGCCAACAGGGTGTTGCACGAGCACTTCCACCGTCCCCAGCCGCGATATAGCACGGGTTTCTCCCGAAGAAACAATCCTACCGACGCCGAGGCGCGAGTGTATTAACGGCGCACAGAGCAAGCTGGCAGCGCCTCGGACTACAGCGCCACCGCTGCGGGATCGCAAATGGGGGCCAGCTTGGAGCGGCCGCTTTTCACACCTCCCAATTCTAGCCACCCTAGTTCTATCGATGGTATGGCTACAAAACAGTCTCCGCGGACAACTCGGCTTGGATCGAAACGTAAGCGGTGGGGCCGGAGGAGTGGGTTTCTCGCGCATCTCTCTACCGCCTCACAGCTGACGCCTGTCTGCTGCTGTGTACTCGTGGGTGAGCTCGCTAGCACGTAAGGCTAACTGGGGATGCCGCTCCATAAATGTGAGCAGAAACGCCCTTTGGTTGTCGGGAAAGCGCGGACCTCTTCTCGATTGCTGCGCTATTTCGACAACTGGGTAACGGTTCGAATTGTCGCGCCGTTTGAATTTTTCAAGTACACTAGTACTGCTAATACTAGAAGCATTGGTTTAAACAGCGTGGGGGGCCAGCGCCACTGCGATACCACCTGGCGCTACGTCAAGACCTTAACAGAAGTTAACTGTAAAAGTCACCGAGCTCTTCAACTTCAAGCTGCGAAAAACAATGCCTCTGAATATTGATGTTCAGTTATAATAATTATACATTTCTTTATGCACTGCATACATTCCTGAACTCCCCAGCTCGCCTATTGACTGCTTGCTTCCCTCCTCTTTTTGTTCTATCCTCCTCCCCGTTCTATGCTAGAACGCTTACAAAATAGCGCCCCTGCGCGTGCGTGCGTTTGTGAGCGCGCCCGCGTCCCCTAGCCACGTGACCTCACGAGAAGAACCAATGGCGCGTGAGCAATTCCGGAGGAGGCGCTGGTTCCCTCCTCGCTCTCTTTCTTTTCTCTCTCGCGTGCGCTGCTACTCCAGCATTTCAAAATACGCGGTCGGGCGGCCGCAGCCAATGGCAGCGCGGGAGCTGACAAGCGGCGCCACTGGTGGCGCCCGTGCCAACCTGTGCTGCCGGTTCGTTCCCCGCCGCTGCGATGGCTGCGATGGCTCAGATCGTCCTGGTATTTGTGGATATCGCCGTTGTCGGTGGCATGAAAACCATTGGATAAACTGTTTCTGACGTGAAATACCTCATGATTGAATAAAGTGATGCTTGCAGTGTGCCATTTCTGCAAGGCGACGTCCGTTTCCGAACCACCAACGAGATAGTGAGCCGTGATGGAAGGCCGTTTCACAGGTAAACATTGACACCGGCCGTCTCGGCGAACCGGCTCGCTTCGTTCCCACCCTTGCTCTTCACATCGAGGCCGTCGATAACACCAATTGCGCGTGTAAACGCGTCATATAAGAGCACAAGCTTTTATCGTGTTGGCAAAAATAAGCGCTCGACAATCAGCTCGCGTTTGAACTCGAGCGGCGCTACCGAGAGCGTCCGCCTAGCTAGGCCTGCGCCCGTAGTCGTGAGTGAATGTGAGCTGTTGCGATGATTGTAGCTCGCGAAGGCGTAGCTTTGTTGGCAATGTTCTTAGAGAACGAAGCATGGCTGTGTGAGGTTGTTTGTTTTGTACTAAATGTAGAGGATACGATGTTTTCCGAGCGTGCAAGCTGAGGTGCCGTGTGTGGGCGGAGCCTGCGCGCTGATTGCTCGTTCGCCCCATGTGTCGTGAATCGTCGTAGGCCGCGTGCGGCGCCGCACGTCGGATCGGATGCCGAATCGCACCATGTGTCCAGCGCTCACTCGGTCAGAAGCGAGGCGTCGACTGAGAGAAAGGAGGAGTGAGAGGGTCGGTTCGGAGCTCCCCCAAGCGGCGATCCCTGCAACGAGCTGTCAAGAATCTGCCCTATTGTTCCCTCCTTGGGTGCGCAGGCCGTAAGAGAGTGCGCGCGTGTCGCTCCTCCAGTCCGAGGCGCCGTGCCGTGCTCCCGACTGGGCTGCAGAAATTAGGCGCCTTTACCTTCTTCGAACCACAACCACCACCACCAGTCCGGCCGTGACTGTACCGACAGCCATCGCTGTCCCTCCCACAAAGAATTTGCATAGATGCACCGTCCAATAGCACTTACTCATTTTAGTGACGTCAAACATTTCTCGAGTGTCTCAGGTAGTTGACTTGCCTATAGATGTTTTCGTAAACTGCTCCCTGGGTGCCGCCATAGTCCTTTTTGGGCTGCGCAAAGTGGCGTGACACCCAAAAATGCTCTGCTGAGGCTGTGACGTCAGCCGTTGTACACCCGCGCGCAGCCCCGCATGGCGGCGTTTTATCTCTCCTGTGAAAAAGTCTATGCAGGCACACGTTTGTGCTGCTGGTTATGGGTCGGAAACTTGAACGTCCTGGGAAATTTTCCCAGGGACTCTGTCATCTTTGCTAGGCTAAACAACTTGCTGCTTTTGGGCAAGGGCGCAGCCAGAAATTTTCTTCGGGGGGGGGGGGGGGGGGGGCACCTCCTTGATTTCGGGGGTGGCACCTCATTGAAACGGTCATTTTTCGCTCTGTATGCCATGGCGAAAAAAATTTCGGGGGGGGGTGCCCGGTGTGCCACCCCCTGGCTACGCCACTGCTTTTACATTAATGTGGTATTTACATTGGCCGAGGAAAAGGTATTTATGGCGGAAACCAGCAAGCATGATCGACTGCCATTCATAGGGGAAGAGTTGCAAACCCCCCTCCCCCCTTAGGTGACAGGGGGAGGGCGGCCGACACCCCCCCCCCCCCCCCCCCTTTCCCGTGAGCGCACCTATGGTTGTAACAGAGTGTATCGGACCGAGCCATCAGAGTTTAGGGAAGGTCAGCGGTAGACCCGTACGACAGGACTCACCGCGAGTTCTCCAGAAGTTCGAGAAATAAACTTTTCATAATCATAGCCAGCGTTTTCTTTTCGTTAATTTTCTGTGTTTAGCGTTATCCAAAAGGTTCGATGTTCATTTAATTGCGACGACCAAACGAAGCGAGACCCGCATGCATAGCACCCGCATGAAGAACACGCGTGCTGTCCGTTGTACATGCAGAGGCCATCGTGCAGGGGCGGTGCCAGCGGTGTGCGCGGGGGTGCAGCTGCCCCTCCAAAATTCTCGTCAGCGCCCCTTCAACCCAAGAGCAAACATATTCAAAACACAACGCATAAGGTCCCAGACTTCCTGCCCCCCCTGAGGGAGCCAGCTTGTCGCGGGTGCCCCCTCCCCCCCCAATGAGAAAAAAATTAATGGCGCCGCCTCTGCCATCGTCCAATCCACGTCTACTTCCTGGGGTATTTGTTCACCAGATATAGCACTGAGTGTGGCCTGCGCAAAACTCGTTTTCACTATAGGGATTTGACAGCACTAAAGTCGAAAGGACGAGCACCGATCAGGACAGCGTCCGTCCTGTCGTTTTCGTTTCCTTTCTGCGCTGTAATTATGAGCGTATACCAATTAGACGGTGCCTGAACGCCTTCTACAGGACACATGTACACACATGCCGCACGAGTGAATAGTTGCACCCTTTAGGGACCCTTTTTGTTCCGCAACGATATTCATCGAGAGACCCTTTTGGGCAGTGGCGTAGCCAGTAATTTTAATTTTTTTTCGGGTAAGGGGGGGGGGGGTTCAAGTTTTAACCATATTTATGAATGTTCGTGCGTGCGTTCGTATGTGGGCGTGTTTATATACACGCGTAACTGAAAAAGTTCGGGGGAGGGGTTGAACCCAACCCTTCCTCCCAGGGGCTTAGGCGGAAATTTTCTTGGGGGGGGGGGGGCACCAATTTGATTTAAAGGGGGGGGCACACAGCTAGATGCGGTCCAGTGTCATGTCGTGCTCTGTGTGCTATGGCGAAAAAAGAAATTCGGGGGGAGGGAGGGGGGGGGGTGCCCGTGCCCGGTGTACCACCCCCCTGGCGACGCCACTGCTCGCTCCCAGACTACACCAGTGCCTCTGGGGTCTCCTTATTCCACAACGATAATTTCTCTTGTGCGCCAGCGGCAAGCAGCGCGAGAAAGCATCGTTGACAGAAAAGCGGTAGGCCAGAGTTTGCAAGAGAGCAGTGGCGTAGCCAGGGGGGTGGCACACCGGGCACGTGCCCCCCCCCCCCCCCCCCCCGAAATGTTTTTTCGCCATGGCATACATAGCGAAAAAGGGCCATTTCAAGGAGGTGCCTTCCCCGAAATCAAGGAGGTGCCCCCCCCCCCCCCCCGGAAAAAAATTTCTGGCTACGCCCCTGCAAGAGAGCGAAACAACTTTAGCACGAGTTCCACAACGAGAATCACCGGTGGTTCGAAGGGTGGTGGCCAGTAGCTTTCCGCGACCGTTTCGGCCCAGTTAATCGCTTCCGCCTGAATAATTTAGTCAGTTGCCGGCAGGAGTGACTCCCACGCCTCGAGGGAGGAACCTAGCAGTGTTTCAAGAAAGGAAACGCAAGCTAGCCAGATGACGACTGTTGTCGTCGGAAAAAAAGACACCCTTTTTACGTGTTCTGCTTTCTTTCTTTTTTCTTTTTCTTTTGTGTGTGTAAGGGGATGGGGTGTGGGGGAGGGGTTTGATAGTGATGAAAGATGCTTGGATCATTTGAGCCGCGGTGCTTCCTCTAAGTGCAAAGGGATTATAGAGTAGATATGTGTCTATCGGGTGGGGGGCAGGGGCCTAGGGAGAAATTTTTTTCGGGGGGGTGGGGGGGGGGGGAGGTTCTTGATTTGAATTGGGGGGCCTGACAGGCAAATGCTCATTTTGCGCTCTGTACGCCATGGCGAAAAAAAAATTCGGCGGGGGGGAGGGGGGGTGGGCACCTCCTTGATCTGAAGTGGGGGCCGGGCAGGAAGATGTGGTTGAACGTCATTTTGTGCTCTGTATGCCATGGCAAAAAAAAAAAAAATAATAATAAAATGGCTGGGGGCCACGGGCCCCTTGTGCCTCCCCCCTGGCTACGCCACTGGGTGGGAGAGGGGTGGGAGGAGGTGGTTCGGTCAGCAAAAAGGAAAGTCGAAGTGACGAATGTAAACGCGTCTACTGCAGCGGATGTCATTATCACGCAAACATCACCGCAGACTTTTCTCTTCTTTTTTTTTCCAGCTTCATGAAAATTCATGGTCATGCATCGACCGTTGTGCAAGAAGAGTTCCCAATATTAATAACACCAATAACACCAATATTATCTCACCTTCATGTATTCCTCGGCTTCTTGTTGGTTGAGGAAGAGCCGACAGCAGACGGGGCACTGATGCGTTGTTGTCAGCGCGGGTACCAGGTGGTGCCGCTGCTCCTGCTGCTTCTGATCGCGTTCAGCCTTCACTTTATCCAGATCGCGTGGTGGTTCAAGGCCACCGTCGCCGCCAGCTGCCGCCACCGTCGCAGCCGTGCCGCTGCCGTTGCACCCTTCGAAGCCTGTGGCTGTGGGAAGAGGAACACCGGTCCGCGTTGGCTGATGCGGCTGACTGGCGGGCAGAGACGATGTCGCAGGATCTCTGGTGACCCCAGCCGCAAAAGCCACGTCGGGACTCGGTTGTCGAACCTCCATACCTGCGCGGTCGACAAATTATTTAAAAGGGCACTAAAGTGAAACAATAAATCGGTTTAGATTCATAAATTGTACTCTGAGAAACCTTATTCATAGAGGAGAAAATCGAGGTCAGAGTTTCATTTTTGAAATTTCGCGCCGAAATCTCCGGACTTCAATATACATTTTTCGTATTTTTTGAAGACATTGGCTCAACGAAATATTCCGAAACTTGGTACGTTAAGTATTTGCTCCCCTCAGAGGACAATGTACAATCCGATTAGGAACTGCGTAGTACCTCGTAGACACCCTGCGGTAATTTCAATATAATAATCATTGGGGTTTAACGTAACGTCCCAAAACCACGATATGATTATGAGAGACGCCGTAGTGGAGGGCTCCGGAAATTTTGACCACCTGTGGTTCTTTAACGTGCACCTAAATCCAAGTACACGGGCCTCAAGCATTTTCACCTCCATTGAAAATGCGGCCGCCGCGGCCGGGATTCGATCCCGCGACCTGCGGGTCAGCAGCCGAGCACCATAACCACTAGAGCACCGTGTTTTGCGGTAACTTCAAGGGTGGCGTCGCCACTCGCATTTCCTTGATTTTTGCACCTTTTCTTTCTCACTTACCAATTAAGCGTCTTCTCATTAGTGTCCATTTCAAGGGACACTAATGATAAAAACGATTTTTCTCCCATTAGAAAATTGCAAGTTCGTAATATCGAAAGCACCACACAAACCGCGAGAAGACGCTTGGCAAGCGGGAAAACGCGCAAAGCAGAAAATGCGCGCGTGGCGACGCCACCTTTATATTCCCGTACCATAAATAACGTGACGTCATCGATTTTGACGGCGTCTGCTAGGGCCTACGTAATCGTTTATCGGTAAATGTTGTTTACATTGTGTTTCGCGGGGTACAGACTTAAGATATAGCAAGTTTCAGTAAATTTCAGTGAACCAATGCAGTCAAAATACGTAAAGAAGATTTTAAATTCGTGACGTCACACTGACGTTCATGTGCTGAAGTTTCGGCGCGAAATTCAAAAAATGAAACTTTGGCCATCTCCCGTTAAAAAAATAACCTATGATATGGCGAAATTAGTGAAAATGAAGTTCTGAAAGAACACTTTGTTTATCTAAGCTGGTTTAATGCTTTACGTCTTGTCCCTTTGACGGACAAGAGATCAGACACTAATTCAGCCAGAGGCGCCAGCCATGGGGATTAGCTCCCTGCCTCCCAGCCATGCAGCATGCCTTACCAACCAGCAGCATTTTCTTTAGAACATGGGCCCGTATTAGACGATCACTTTGATGTCTCCACACTGTAAGAAATAATCGAGTAAAAAGGGTGTCTTTTTGCTACACAACTATAATCGTCATCTACCCCGCGTACATTCCTGGCGTTATCACCGCTGTCCCGGCACTTCCCGGTCACGAACGCCGCGCGCGTTATCGGCGTGACATAGCATTCTTGATAGGAATGTGCCGAGAGCCGGGTTTTCAAGAGAGGAAACGTGAGCAAGCCAGATGACGATTATTGTTGTGTAGCAGAAATACTCCCAAAATGCTCGACTTTTTTCTTAGAGTGCACTATTATGATATTATGATAATATCGCTTTCAGTGTGATCTCATTGGTTGGTTGAGGAAAGGCGGGCAAGTATATAGTCCCTTCAGTCATTGGACACGCGGC
>JALIZH010004201.1:0-58460 GCA_030522465.1 Rhipicephalus appendiculatus | reverse complement strand
GTGAAAATGCCATTTATTTGCACGTGTTTACACGTAAGTTCCACATGGCAGAATGCCAAGAAATGGGCTCACAAACGTCACAGCCGTCTTGAAATCTTTAATTTGGATGCACTTCGAGGTCACGGGTAGCAATCACAATGCGAGCGCAGCTCCTGGATAAACTCTGCAATCTTCATCTCTGGCTCGAAATACACTGCGGTCTGGCACTGAAACAATGTTTTCTTCCGACCGCTGTACGTGTCGCTGCCGGCATCGCAGATAGCAACAAAGTAAGAGTATCTGGCGAGATTAGAGCAGCAAGAAGACCCATACAAAAAATAAACTCTGTTATTGTTTGTGACTCACGGCTCCCGCTCGCATTCACATGAGTTAGCATCCCAACACATCTTTCACACACTTCAGACCATATTTCTTCGTGCTTTCTCACGAACTTGATCACTGTTCTCTTGAATGCTACGAACTGTTGTCAGCCACCGGTTGAGAACAAAAAAAAAAGCATAGATTCAAAGACGACAAAACGCAAAATGAGGCTGCCCATGGCACAAGGCTGGTAGTAAACAAAGCGATGCCGATGATGGTGATGGCGATGGAGGCAGTTGACTTCACTTGCCCATTGTGTCCAGACTTCCGAATTTTTTCTGCCAATGAGTAACACTGGGGTCAACTTTTTATGGCTGTTTTTTGGAAAAAAATTCGACCTATATTCCAGTTTTTTGGTGCTTCTCGGAAACATGGCTAGGCCTAACTCCCCTCACGGCGCTGCAATGTACGAAATGAATCCGTACTTCGCGAGCAAGAACATTGCGGTATTGGACATGCAAAAGTGAAAAAGCCACAATGTGCTTTGTCGCAAGCAATGAATGGCGTCGCTCGCTGGCTCCTCGGAACAGTGCATGGGCATTTTACGCGTCGGCAGCAGAACCCCCCGGCCAAGCGTGTCTAGCAGCGACTGCTCGAGCACCGCCGGAAGCCGCTAGCAGTTACATCCGTTGGCGCCCCAAAATGAAAGACCTAGCATGCTGTACGCCGACTTATTAGGAGCGAAGCTCCTTGGGCCGGCACCCCGCCGTTGCCGTTGAAGCTCCCTGGCACAGTGCCAGCTGTGTCGTGTCCCCCCTTGCGGGGGGAGGGTAAATGAGCTTTATGAGCGCTGGAACGTGGATGGCATCTGCACAATGCGCAAAACGCGAGAATACGAACGCATAGGAAATGGAGGCAGATTAGTCTCCCTGTCCCTCTTTCTTCGACTCTGCCCTCTCCCCTCAAAGCGGCGAACGCGCGAAACCATCGCTTCACCTTGTCGTTCACCCAGTGGTTGGTCCGTTGCCTGGACAATGAAACGCCGCACACACCGAACGCCGCGTGCATCCCATTTCTAAGGAGCTTTGCTCGTCGGTTGTCTTGTACACGGAACAACTGCTAGTTTTTGCCATTGATACCCCCCATAGCTAGGTCTTTTGTGCAGCTCAAAATTTTGTTCTGGTTATTAGGGACACTGAAGATACGCAATTATTTGTCTTGCATGAGTTAATTACCCTTCCCATGCATGACGTTGCTCTGACGTACCATCGTTGGGTTTTCGTTGACACTTTTTCATAAAGCACCTTTGGCGTTAATTTTCTCTTCGGTTTATGAACCTGTGATTGCCAAAGTAACCGTAGAGTTCTAAAAAGAATAATTTGGCAACCTAAATTGATTTGCCGTTTCACTTTTATATTCTTTTAAACAAAAGCCTGCCCATTTATTCATTGTGCAGAGGTTCCCGAGAGAGGAGGCAAGAGCGGGGTGACAGCGAGGAAAACCACAGACTGGATAAGTGAAGCACCCCGCCACAGTGAGTGCTGTTGAATTGTGTGCCTTTAATGTGTCGTATGTGTTGCTTGGTGTTGTTGCTGCGAGTTGTTGTAGTAGGGGACAGTGGCACACCGGGCCCGTCCTGGGTAATGAGTGGATGTCAATGTTCTTTTCTTTTCATTTCATTCACTTCATGCCCCTATTTCTTTTGCAGGATATATGTAAAGTGCAATGCTGCAAGGAGAAGGAGAAAGCACTCGTTCCAATGCATTGCAGCAGGACTTTCTCAAATGATTTGTAAATACAACAAGTGCTGTTGCATCTGACTGCCGGTCTTTTTAACCATAAAAGCCAGTTCACAGAAGTACGGCAAATTCTGCTTTTCATTTCCGTTTCATTGCTGACCTTCAAGCATCGTCACGCAGCTGCGTCCCTCCCTCATTGTTTCTTTTCATCATTTCTGTAAAGTGTATTGCACTCAAGACATGTTTGATGAATACAAATAAACATTTGGGAGAAGAAGTGCCTGTGCGTTGTGTTTTAAAACCTGCCTCAGTGGTTATGGTGCTAGACTACTGATCGAAAAGTTGCGTATTGAATCCCGGCCACGGCGGCCGCATTTCAATGGAGGCAAAATGCTAAAGGCCTGTGTGCTTAGATTTAGGTGCACATGAAAGAACTCCAGATGGTGGCAATTTCCAGAGCCCTCCACTACGACATCTCTCATCGTATCTCGGTTTTGGTGCGGTTTTGGTACGTAAAACGTCAACGTCAACAGCTATGTATATATTGTACGTTGAGTTTGGAAAGAAAGCTTTGCGACTGGATGTGGCTTTTCCCCTCATCCTAGTGTTGAGGTGACCCACAAGTTCTACATTTTCTATCAGACTTGCCACAGTGTCGGAAAGTTGAAAATGGATTCTTGTGCAGCAGGAAGGCCCTCCAGCTGCTGTAAGGCATTGTGAAAAGATTGATTGGTTGATTGACCCATTGGTTTGATTTAATGACCTATGACATGGAGTTTGATCTTCGGGGTTCTTGAGAGCTTTTTGACCCCCCATCAAAATGTGCCTGCTGCAGACCACCATTCACCACTCAGCCAATGTAGCGAGTATTCTAGGAGCCTACGCTTGACCATGCAACAAAAAAAAAAAAGGGTGGCATAGGTCATGGCACTGCACATAACTCTTGCTCTGCTTCACACTGGACCCCTTTCACTTCAATAGCCAAACGCAAGCAGTACGGTGCAACATGTTTTATTTTCATTACAAACACATGGCACTAAAGTTCCATTGCCGACACTCGGTACACTGCTTTTGAGCGAAACAAAATGAGGTATAATTGTACATAGAATGGAAAGTTGGGCTAGTTGGAATGCCTGCATGATAGTAGCAGCGCTAAAAACGAAGACGAAAGAACAAAGTGCACAGGACGAGCGCTCGTCCTGTGCACTTGGTTCCTTCTTCGTTTTTAGCGCTGCTACTATCAAGTTGTACGTATGTTTTTCGTAAAGACTTGCAAAAATAAAAGGTTTTTGTAGGATATGATTCCAATTAGAAATGTCAACAATACTAGTATATAATACTTAGCCTGTCATTTAATGCCGCATTACCAAACCCTTTTGACCAGGATTGGATTGACAGGCTAGGCTCATCCGTACTCGGAGAGTACTATGTGGAATGCGTGGCATTCTTCCATGCTATGTTATAATGTTACAACATTATAGAATGTTTCAATAACAGACCTGAAGTCAGTGGTTATGAAAAGAAATGCAGTCCCAAAGAAAAATGGCTGCAAATTTGGTTCAGTGAAGAAGCTTTCCAACACATTTTGAGCGAGGATAAAGCCTGCCTATGGACAGTGCCATCACAGGCACTTGAAATTTTTTTCTTGCATACTGAGCATGGACCTGGCAGTTTTCCTCAAGATCGCTTGCTCTTTTCACTGACTTCTGGAAATGATCTTGCTGCAACACAGCAGCAAACAAGACTTTCATTGGCTTTGTTTATAACATACTTTGCAACAAAAATTGTGCCCCTCTTTGTAACCGAAATTTTGTTTGCAAGCGTGGTGCGGCTTAGTGCCAACACTACAAGCCCGATTCATACAGCCATAAAAATGGTACGTTAGCTGTACCTGCCCCTGTCTCTTAAAGGGGCCCTGCAACACTTTACCTGGTGTTCGATCGAATGGCTTTATTGAAAGAGCTTATCGCCTAACGATTCAACTGCCACAAAAATTTTAGAATCTGTCAAGTATGAGCAGAGTTACAGGGACTTGTCGCACGCTGAAAGCTGCGCAGGGAGAGGGATGTCAAGGGGGGCAAGAAGGTGCGCCCCTTTGTCAGCACGTGCCACGACCTCGAGCACTTTCTCTTTTTTTTCTTTTCTTCAAATGCGTGCCTTACTTTCAGTGTGATCGCGCACACGGGCATGTGGTGGCATCCCGCCGCGGCCACAGTGACTGTGCAGCTCGCAGTGCTCAAATCAGCCAATGGCCGTGGACTTGGATATATGGCACAGTAATTTCGGTATATGGCATAATTTGTAGAGAGAAGAGGGAGCAATTTCTTGCCGACTTCGATAATTAATTGTAAATTCCAGGCCGCATGCTGCTCTATAACCTTCGGCTCGCGTGTTCTTGGGAGTCTCCAACTACCTATCGGCAGCGTGTTTTCTGACCACGCTAAAAATGTGTTGCAGGGTTCCTCTAAAAATACTATAGAAGCGCCTAATTCTTAAGGTGTGTGAATACGAGACCATCTTTTGTCACTTAGTCAGGTCGTTGGGTTGAGTGTTGTGGCTAAATGTTGCTGAGCTTGTGGATGGCGTATTCCAGCAGAGAGGCATGGATCGCATCGCGATTCTTGAATTTCCAGTTTCTTGCACGTTTGCAAGTTTCCAGTGGGGTGATGATATGCAGCTCTTGTATCAGCCAGGCCATTTCACAGCAGCTCACCATGCTAGCTCTGCCTTTAGCATTGTCAGAGGCTACCTAGGATGCCACCTAGTCAATCTCCCACCGACCAACATTCACTTATCAAACATTTTCTGTCTAACCACATGCAATATCTCAGAGGGAACTTAACTGTGTGCCGCTTTCCTGCCACTGCCTTCCGGTGTCCGCAAGGTCGCACAATCAGCCAAGCTCTCGTAATGCTCTCGTATTGAAATTGGATTGTATCGGATGTCAACTGCACCAGACAGTGCCACCAGCATGCCAATTCTATTTGATTCGCACTGGAATTTTACCATTAGAACTTCCCAAAGACACAGTCAACGTCCGATTGAAAGTGACCCCTTCAGATTTTCAATATGCTTCACCTCATCACACTCTCGTATTGCGGCAAAGCTGCCTTTCAGGCTCCGCTACGGTTGCAAATGTATTGACTCGAGAAGACGCTGGTTCCAACATGGAGATGAGACATGGAGAGGTGGGGGGCTCAATTAATTCTGTTTTGGACCTGAAATTTCGGCAGGAAGTCCAAAAAATCGGACGCCGAAGTTCTAGCATCCAAAATTTCAGATGTTCTACTATATTGACATCTACGAGGCAGATTTAGAACTCCAGTCTTGAAGGGAGCACACCCTTATCTGCCACATCAGTTGGGCTTCTACAGAAGTTGAAAGAGGAGGAGAGGCTGAGGAAATAGCATCTTTTCCTTTCACAGGGCAACACTTTGGTTGCACCAAATCATACACATAAATACAATTCAGCCTCTGCATTGCCTCATTCTTGATAAGACAACTATGAAACACCACCCCACCAGCGCTTCGTCAACCTAGCAAAAAGAAACACTTTCATGTTGCTATCTCATAAGCATATGCTTAGGAATCCTCTCCAACTTTTTTTTCTGCAATTTCGCTTCGAAGTATTCGAGAAATATTCGATTTGATTTGCACTCGTACTTCAATATTCGAATTTGCTTTGCACCCAAAATTTTGCTATTCGCACAGCTCTACAATTCACCAGAAAACTACGCCAGGTGCTGACGTCATCACGATGCGAGTGAATATTTGTTAGCTGTGTGGAATGAGCCTTCAAGAACACCATCCACGATGTCGCACTCTTCAGCAGACTAGGCATTCTCTTCAGACTTGTGAGCTTAAGGTAATAAATAAAACGCAAGGCGATGGCACCACCTGGTGGTGAACATCGGAAGCTTGGCAGCGATCTCTGAGGCCATGCCTATGCTGACATTCAACAGGGCAACCCTCGTATCACTCTGAGCATTGCTCCACTTCCAACATAGTGAAAGCTGTGGATGTGTTACCAGGGGCAGTATTTGATTGTCAGGAACTGCACTCGTATTAAGCTCATAAAACTTTGAAGAACTCCTATAACGTCATACTCACTAGCATCACAAACATTCTTCTCAAGAACATTTTGTTGCAGGATCCTTTTCAATTGCGTATCTAGAAGCAAAAATCGCACAGAAACAATCTTTGGGAGAACCAGCACTGAAAGCTTGAACTTCTGATGTGAAATGAAACAAACGTGCTTCAATGCAGTGCAGAGTTTACCAAATGCCCTTGCTTCCAGAAGGATTTATAATGGGTGTTGCACACTTTCTTTTAATTGTGAACAATGGTACAAACGAGTATTGCATTGCTTACTACAAAATATACATGAGCACATATACTTCAACATACACTTGATTACATACAAGCAATGATTTTATGCTTGCATAAAGACTAAATGAGATTCATTGAAATGAAAGTTCCTACGGGAATGTTGGGACAGTACATGCTACACTACATACCACCAACAAAGAAATGAGTATTCTGGATCGTGATGTAAATAATACACGCTGGTACATCCCAACTTCACTTTATATCATCAATACTAGTAGTTGTGTGCACTGCATCAACAAGAAACAAGCTTGCATCATCTTCACAGTTCTGTCACCTTTCTACTCACATTGAAAGCTCTAGAATTGCTTTGCTCGCACAAAGTGCACACTGAATGTGATGTTAGTAACCAGACATGCATGTATCAACAGAGCAGCACATTGCAAATCCCAAAATGGAAAAGATAAAAAGATTAACACAGCCCTTTGTTCAAACGTTGCAAGTTGGCTTTTTTTCTACCAGCTGCATTAGCATTTAAAGGGGCCCTGCGACACTTTAGGCATGGAATGGATCCACTAAAGGAGTTTATTGCCTCACGAATTCAACCGCCGCAAAAATTTTCAGAATCCGTCCAGTACGAGCGGAGTTATGAAGATTTGTCGCACGCTGCAATTGCATTCTCTCTTCCCTCGTCCCGACAAAAGCGCTGGAAGCAAAGCAGGGAGGGATGCCACGGGGAAAGAAAATACGTCACGCCGCCTCGTGACGTTGAGCATTTTTTTCTCTTTTTTTTTTTCTTCTTCGAATGCGCGGTTTTCAGTGTGATCACGCGCGCACGCGTGGACAAGTCGCGGCCTCCCGCAGCGGCCCTAGTAACGACCGAACGCGCCATGCTCAAATCAGCCAATGGCTGATACAATCACAGTGACGAGTGATTTTTGAGCTTGTAGCATCATTTGTCGAGAGAAAAGAAAACAATTTTTAGCTGACTTTGAAAATTTATTGTGAATTCCAGGCCGCGTACTGCACTGTAATATTTGGCTCGCGTGTTCTCGGGAGCCTCGACTACCGATCGGCAGCGTTTTCTGGCCATGCTCAAAAAGTGTTGCAGGGCCCCTTTAAGAATATGACTCTCAAGCAATAAATATAGGGCATATTATAATGTTGGTGTCGTTTGGAACACATGTTCTATTTCCTGTAATGCCATACTTTTCGCACATACTGCCCGCAGCTGCACAATGATCACGGTCCTTTAAAAAGAGATAGGCAAATTTTCACACTGCACCCAAACGACTCAGTATGGCATCTTTCAGTATAACTTAAAAAAACTGCCTGGCATGCAGTTCGCACAAGCGAAACTCGACCAAAAGTTTGTCACGATTTGCTCGAGAACATATTCCATTATCAGCACTGTCGTTGCTGCTCTTGAAGCGTCAAAAAAACTTCACGGTTCAGTGTGTTTCTAACGCGAACATTGTAGCATGTCGCAGCTTCACAGGCAATGTGGAATGTGTTGTCGCGAACCAGCACGAAAGGGCAGGTAATCATGCTTATCTCACAAGTCTATCTTTTGGATAAATTACTGGCGCACATAACGAAGGAAAATATAATCAGGAATCATCACCAACAGTTCCTCAATACCGTTACCTCAACTTTAAGCAACGCGCAGGTCAAGAAATGTCCGTCCTCATCCCAAAATAAGCTTCTGAGAACACTATGCGCACACAGAGCCGTGTACATGACACAAATGCACTTCGCAAACGTTCGCAGTGAGGTTACCGCATCGAAGTCGTGACCTTCATTGACACGATGCAACAGAACTCGTACGTTCTACTGTACGAAATTATGGAAAGGAATCATGAAAAAAAAACTGTATCCGCTTCTTCCCTGGTAGGCTGTTCCGAAGCTCCAGGTCTTCTACTTGTGCTGCATTGGTTTTGCCTTCGATGACATCTGGGAGCCTTGCGATAGGTTGGAGGTCTCCGAGAGCATGGAGGATTCAGAGACTGCCAGAGACGCTGCGCTCGCTCGCTGGGTAGAGAAGAGATTGAAGCTAATTTTTAGAAAAAATTCCAGAATGTACTCTTTGTTCGCAGAACGTGCAGTCATACGCAGATACACCCAACATGACGGGGTTAATTTATTGGTAATTCGACTACTGCCACCGCAGGGATTGCAGTTCTTACGGTTATTGGCTGCTGACCTAAAAGAGACTGGTTCTATCCCAGCCATGGTGGTTTCATTTCTGCGGAGGCAAAATGCCAGAGGCCTGAGTACTATGCGATTTCAGTGGACGTTAGAGAACACCAGGTGATCATAATTATCCGGAGCACTTTACTAGGGTGTGCCTCGTAACCATATCACATGGTTTTGGCACATAAAACACTAGAAATCATTATATCACCTGGTAATTTGACGTAAAAGATGGATACCGTATTTACACGAATATAGGTCGACCCATTTTTTCAAATTTGACAATCCAATGTTGGGGGGTCGACTTAGAATCAAAACCAAAACTAAAGTTTTTTTTTTTCTTTTTTGCCAGCGATTTTTGGGGGGGGAGTCGACCTACATTGGAGTCGACTTACATTCGTGTAAATACGGTAGGCTTGTGCGAATATTCAAGCACTTTGAATATTTCAATGCATATTACAATATTCGAAGTTCACTTCGATTCTACTTTAAATTATTGAAATTTCGAAGCATTCGAAATGAATGAATAGGTGTACATTAGTCCACAAGTAACCCTCCCTGCAAAAACGGTTTCACTGCAATGGGGTGCTGCTATATCCTCCATTGCGTGAAAAATTTATATTCAGGGAAAATCCGCACTGTCACAAAGCCCCACTAACCTTAGGTTAAAGTGAACATATTACCCTCGCATCAATTCACCATTTTTTAAGTTTAAAAGCTTGTTATACCTGCTTATATGCTCCAAGTATGGTAAATTCTAAAACGTAATGTTTTTTACAGGTTATCACTTGCATTCTACTGCAAGTCAAACCCTCCTACTACTCAGTCTCTTCCAATTCCTCTCAACCAAAAAGAATGACATCAGCACCACATGCTTTGTTTCAATTTTTTTAAAAAATACTATTGTGCAGGTTAGTTGGGTCATGACAAGTATGCTCATTTTTAATATGTAGTGGCACTCTATAAATGGTTGTGACTGTACCTAACGCTTGCCTAGTAATTCACATAACACGACCAAAATTTTTAAAAACTGTACCATAACTTTGTAAATGAATGAAAACATCCATTTCATCTACAATCGTTTCAAGGAATTAGGAACACTTATCCAGTGCTCTTGTTCCAAGTGCTAACGTTTTGCGACACGCATTATGATCGACCGTACATATATGGATTAAACTTGTACAATTTGATGCCAAGGTTATGGGGCGAGTGGAAAGGTTTGAATGAACTATACTGTATTTTACTGCAATTATGTCATAAGTAATCTAATTGTTGAATAGTTAGTCATGCCTTATGTCTTCGTAAAACGAATTCGGTTATCCATTCAATGTACATCCAATAGTTATCTGCCTGATGGCAAGCATTTCCAGAAAATATTTTAAAATATTTTGAAATTCCTGCCAAGATGCCCCACATTGAGCATCTTGTTAAACACGTACGGTACTGCCTTCACCAAAGTGATCCAGGTGTAGCAAACTATTTCACCCAGAATATGCACGATTTTTAGGTAACAAGAATATTTAATTTACCGTTAGCTCTGTGCTCATTGTCTCTTTATTGCCGCTAGTGCACAAATAGCAAAAGTTGCGTGCGCAAATGTACACACAATGTCAGGAAAGGGCTAAACGCAGTGCCACTGCTCCTAATGGGCCTTTTTCAGGAGACAATTCTGCGCAAGCACAGTGGTGGCGACGTGACACGTGCCATGTTTTTGGGGGGGTCACAGGTCGGCGACAGGTGCGAACCGAGTGGCACCTGGCGTCGCAGGTTTGCAAATTATCCCAAAAATACCAGGCCCACGAGATCTTCTACCGGTGCGCGGCAGACAACTTCGGAGGCCACAGACCCCCCAGTTTCAATTTCAGCGATCTCCACTGGAGCCGCTGTTCAGACCTGAAAAAGGCCCGTTTCAATTCACAAAGTGCCACCACATACCCGTCTGTGCTGCCGCCACACCCGCTGAATCTTCCTTGCAGCATGCTGGCGCCGGATCGCTTCGGCCTTCGGATCCGGCAGCGGATTGGATGCGGCTGGTTTAACTGTGGCAGTCGGTTTGGATTTTGCTACCGGTGGTGCGGGTGCCGACGCTTCCTTGCTGTTGCTGCTTGCCTGATGACTGCTGCGGCTTCTGCAAAAGTTCAGAAATCAATGCTGCAGGCAGTTGCAGGCAAACCTGCCCCTTCTTATACCACATGACTTGGGTAGTTTAGTTACTATGCGACTTCCCTAAGCAGCAGTAGCTGGGCTATGATAACACAGTAGTGAGGACAAGGGCAGCAGATGTGTTGTATGTACATATACATATTTGTACGTAACATTTTTAGTGGCAAGAGCTGCAAGTGACGCTCTCATTTCTTTTCCAAGCATATCTCGTCAAGCACTTAATTCCTGCTGTCTGAATATTCAGGAAATGTGTCGTACAAAATAAAACTGGGATGGATTAATGGTACCGGTTCAAGTTGAGAGTTACCCTATATTGGGCGCATAAATTTGCTCAAGATACAGGCCACTTGACTGTCACGATAGTCAATGAACATTAATTGAAAAAGCCGACTGTTTTGTGAGCAGCTGAGATCATTGCGGCACTTGGCAGAGCACATCCCGGCCACGTGCTTCATTCTATGTGGCCTCTCTGAGATCACCTTCAACAGCGTGACAAAACATAAAATCAACCCAAGAAATAGACAGGGCATGCGAAAGCCGATGTGCAAGTGCGAGTGTCGTTTTTCTTCTTTTTTTTTTTTTTTTGCTCAGTGAGTGATGTGCCCAGGGTTGTATCAGTGCAAAACTGTTATGGTACATGCTATTACACAATTTGACATGCCACGAAGGACGAATGACAGTCTCAAAAGCTGCAGAATTAAGAAATGCAAGAATGCATGCTGGCCTGACCAAACTTCTTTGCCCGCGAGTTTACACTGGCGTAAAAGGAAATATGCTCCCCGAGCCAACAACCACCTGCTTTTCCTAATGTACAATAGTACTCCTGTTTCTGTGACGTTCTCTGATTGGTACACGCTTTCTTGACGTCTGTGTGTCCCATACTGGACATGTCTTCCTAATGTAAATTGTTAGCTGCGCACGAGCCTTTACACTGCAAGAACACTAATGAGAAGATTGAGAAAATTTGCTTTTTGTTTTAGGCTAGACTCTGTGACAACTTGCTTGAAACATGCCTTATGGGAGCAAGAAATTGACTTTGTTTTAGACAAGAAAAAAATCGCAGTTAAATTGTTAACATTTCAATCTTCTATCCAGCTTTACAGTATATGGGACCCACACAGGTAGTAATTGGCAACATTTCAAAATCATGACCATAAATAACCTATGAAACATGTGCAGATAGGAGATCCGTGATGTAAACAGTAGCACTGTAAATCATACAAATGGCAAATTATACAGAGCCATCAATATAATCTATGCTTGCATTGGCTCATGCAAGGCACAAGATGACAAGTTACAAAAATTGCATTATGTAGCAAGTTACCTTCTGCGACATTCCAGCTGAATATTTATGCTTGCACACTACCTCGATCCTGTTCTTCTTCCTCTTTTTCTATCTGCCTCGAATATGGCACATACTCAATCAAAACAATGATGATGATCCAAGGATGATTGGCATCTACCCACTCGCGGATTGGCCAATGGTTGAGTGAATAATATATGATTTCAAAGATATCCGTTTATACTATAAATTATGGCATCAATTCGAATGAATATTTCTTCTTAATAAATATTTAAATATGAAGTCAACCATATAAATTAAACATATAACGGCAAATGTTTTAGAAGTAATGTGGACCATTAAACAAAAAAGACAAGAAGCATATTATTCATCTTCTCTTTCACAGGTTACAGCTCGATTGCATGGCTGTTAAACGCACAGACAATAGTGAATGAAAACTGAAGCTATCTGTTTGCTACGGAAAGTTTCAATGACAGTGGAGCTTAGATATGTAGCAGGAATTTGATCAATGGATAGCAGAGCTGCGGACAATGCAGGGTGATGAAGGAAAGACGTGATTACAGTGCACTGTCTCACGCCTGACGCATGGCCTACCCCCCACAGTGGTCTGAGCCACACCACATCTTATTACCATAAAATTCCGAGATAGCGCACCCTCTAATTTCACTGCTCATTTCAAATTTACGCCCCGTTCTGCATCCTGGTCTCGCACCACATCCATGCAACACTTTCCTGCGTGATTCCAATCCAATCCTGCTAAGGAATCACAACTCCAAGCGCCTCCACCCAAAATTTGTTGTCAAAATGTGATTTTTTTTTCTTTCCTGCATAATGATCGCACCATGTTTTGAATTGTATAATTTCTACAAATGCCTCCCTGCTGTACTTCAGGTTTGTAGGCTCGTCAAGCTGCCTTTAACCCTTTGTCGGTCGTCCTATATTTTTGACATGGTAATATAAAAACCGGCTGTGCTTTATTGATATAAACTAGAAAGAAATAGTATGAAACAAATTTCATCAAAATGAAGTCAGTAGTTTACTGAAAAAAAGTGGGACATATATGTCCCACTGACTCATGAGAGTGTTTTCAAAAAGTGGGAAAACACTGTCCCACTGCCTCATGAAGGCACCACCGCGAGAGTGCATCAACGGGAATTTTGGGATGAAACGGCCGAAGCAAGTGGCACAGAGTATCACTTCTAAAGTTGTGAAGAGAAAAGTTGTGCGGACCTCATTTGAGCAGGAGAACGCCGCCTGCAGTTGCGTCTCTTGAGCCTTCAAAGCGCTGTGGTATGTCCCTGTAAAGCTTACTTCACCGCATGCATCGACCACTTTTTTTTTGTCCATTTGGCTGTCCTAGCTTTTGCTGTTGAAATTTTCGAGTACAGATGTTATCCCTGAACATGTGGCTACATTTCAACAGGTATATAATACCGAGAAAAATATTTTCATGCATTAATATCCGCAATTGCTCTGCGCGATTAGCGGGATAATTTTGAAGGGGATTGTTCCGACGCATTTATTGGTCAAGTTATTTCGCAAATTTACAAAAACACGTGATTACTGGAAGCTAAGATCATCTCTCTCAAAAACCAGAACAGGAGGATATTATCCGGCATTTTGATTGGTAGGTTCTATGTATCTCAAAAAGAGGAAAATTCAGAAGCGATCATAAAAAATTGACCGAAATTCAACGCTATTGTAACACTACATCTGCCCTTGAAAGCATGGTAAAAGAATTTTTTTCGAGATTACGAAGACTTAGGTAAGATATGAGTGACTTAGTGTTGCGCTAATTGCAATGGGTGATGTGGGATAAATTTTTTTCTGTAGACGGAAAAGTGGGACGTATGTGTCCCACTGCCGCACAAAGGGTTAAGCAGCTTTTACCTACAACCCTTCCATCTGTGTTTGTAAGATGGGAAATCAATTGAATTGAATTGAAGTTGGCGCACATTCCCCATGATGATTTTCAGTTAGCTGCAAGAAAAAGCATGGTCTTCACTTCAAGATCTGTATTTGCAGTTCTAAGATGGTAGCTATGATGCATGTATTTAGCAGAAGCAATGCCTTCGAGATCTGTCTGTTGTGCTGGTGTGGGCTCATCATCAGGAAGTACTTCCATGCCATGCTTCCCGCAGTCCGATTGCGTTGCCTTTGTGAAGACTTCTGAGGAAGTCTATGTGCAATCCGTTTTTTTTTCTGGCAGGAAAATGTTGCTGCTGCCATCTTGAATTTTGTGGCCGTTGCGTGAAAGTTCCCCCCACCCCCTCCAATTTGCCGGTAATTTCGACTTGCTGAGAGGGGTTGCTTGTTTCCGGATTTTACGGTAAGTTCTTAAGTGTATACACTGCATATCTGTCGAGCCGATCGTAAGCTCCCTTGCAGCCAATAGCCACAGAATGTCACTTACGTTGTTAAGGAGTGCTGTAAGTTCTTAAGTGTATACACTGCATATCTGTTGAGCTGATCGTAAGCTTCCTTGTAGCCAATAGCCACAGAATGTCACTTACGTTGTTAAGGAGTGTTGATCTCGACTCGACCGTAATTTCCGACGTCTCTGTTTTGTCGTCCGGCTGCGGGGGACCTCGGGTGACGCTGAAGGTGTTCGAACGCTTGGCCGTGGCGACGTTCTTGCGTGGCTCGGTGGCAGCCGACCCGGCTCGGCTTGAACTGGCTGGCCTCTGGCTGCTCCCACGGCTGGGCAGCGGTGGCGTCTTTGTTGGCGTTCTCGTCGGCGTCTTTACGGGTGTTTTTGTCGGTGCCGCTGGCTGCAGCTGGGACTTCAGCCGGCGAATTTCCTGCCTAAAAGACGAGGACCAAAATACAGTCAAACCTCAATATAAAAAACACAGATAGGACGAATTATCACTTATATAGAAGTAAATGAACAATACTCTTGCCATTAATACAGTGCTGCGAATATTCCTTTACATCGAATTTTCAGATATCACAAAACCTATTTCGTGTCAGACCTGGCTTCGTTATAATGAGGGTTCGTCTCTGAATGCAACAGGCCACACTCCACATCAATTCACTCCCAGAAGTATTTGAACATACACATCTGCATGAGATACCGTATTTTGTCGTGTATAACCCGCACAAAAAATTTTAAAAAAAATGGAGCTAATTAAAAAAAAAACGCAAATTCAGGTTTGCAAAGATGGACTTCACGACAGTGCTTCAAGGCTATACAAGGAAGCTAGCTTCTCCGGCAATACGCGGGGCTGGTTTTTGGAAAACTTCCCGCAAATAGTTTTTTTAATTATTGAGGGTGCGGGTTAAACGCGAGAAAATACGTACCATCAGAGCTTTACGGAGCCAGCAGAAAATGAAGCAAAGGAAAGCATTAAAGGAATTAACTGCTCAACGACTAAAATGTTGAAGCAATAAAGCATAAGAAATAAGGAAGGTACATATTCTCACGCTAACTGTGACTCTTGTGCAATGTTGTTTGACTGCGTTTCTGCAAACGCAGTACTTCCCATATCAATGCATTGTTTACAAACATTGTGCACCCCACATTGTTGACTCCATCATTTGCAAATACAGTACTTGCCATATCAATGCATTGCTTAGAGACACTTGCGCATCCCACATTGTCAACATTTCTTTAGCACAAACACCAAAATAAATAACCTACAAGTCACTCAATCCTATCATTGTATTATCTGAGAACTGCATGTGCTCTCACTCTTTTTCCTTCAGCTGGAAAGTGAGTCGGCGATTCTCCTGACTGATACGATCCATCTGCTCACGAAGTTTCACGAGCTCAGCACTCGACCCTGCAAAGAGGAAAACAAGTGCAGAACTTAACTGGCACTCCATGGTTTTACATTCCGTAACCACAATATGATTGTGAAGCACATTTGGGATGCTTTGACGTGCACATAAATCTAGCAACTAAATTAGAATTTTTGTACTCTGCCCTTGTCTGAATGCACCGTGTTGTAACTGAACCAGAAAAATTGAGCTGCGCATCGTGTCATCAAGCCGGTAGGCTACGTTGTCAAATGCAGTTGCAAAAGTTTAGCAAATGAAGGGGCAGCTATTGTGGCAGCTGTGTAACAAGTGAAATATACATGATACACATTATATACAGAAGCCAAGGCCTAGAATTAAGAACTGCATAAAATTAACAAATGGAATGAGCGAGAAACAGTTAAGAAACACTTTAGATCACATGCGTCATAAGTTTGAACATCAGCGACTGCAAGTGCGAACAAGATCACATGCATTTACAATACTAGATCGACATTGTTTATAGCCAAAATTCTATTTATGCATCTGTAAACACTCATCCATGCAGAAATTCTTTTATGATATCTTTTTCTT
This sequence comes from Rhipicephalus appendiculatus, assembly GCA_030522465.1. Taxonomy (NCBI): domain Eukaryota; kingdom Metazoa; phylum Arthropoda; class Arachnida; order Ixodida; family Ixodidae; genus Rhipicephalus; species Rhipicephalus appendiculatus. The sequence goes on along the minus strand of JALIZH010004201.1, from coordinate 42,101 downwards.
TACTTCGACAATGATGGCTTAGTTGCCATCAAAGAAGGTTGTACCAGGACCAGAGTTGTATGTAGTAACGCGTTACACGTAATCAATTACTTGTAATCAATTACTACAATTTGTTATAATTTTGGAATATAATCAATTACTTTTTAAAAACTGTAACGTTCTAGGCAATTTAATTACATTTTCTTGTAATTGAGAATGTGTTCAGCGTAGCAGCTGACCTCTTAATGACGAAACGTGGAAGTATCAACAACTTTGAAAAGCAACTCCTGTTGAAAGTGTAACACCGTATCGCAGAAGCCACAGTCAGCCTCCAAGGTTTCACACAAGCCTTCAGCCTTCTCTCTAGCATGCATGCCACAGTAGGTCGTATTTTTTAGCAAACTTGTGCTATTGTGTTACGGCAATAAAATTTTGAAGGAAAGTAACACAAAAGTAATCTATTGCATTTCTGCAATTGCTCGGTTACTTTCCTGGTGCTGTAATTGACCACTGTAATCAATTAAATTTTAAAGCAAGTAATGGTAATTGGTTACTTATTTTCTGTAACATGTACAAGTCTGACCAGGAATATATTGCATTGTTTCTTCCGTTAAAGAATTTTCACTGGCAGGCACGGAAGAGTGTTTGGCATTCTCAACACTCACCTCGCGGCTGACTGCTTGTCAGTCGAGATTTGGCGGGGTGTAGTTTCTCAGGGCGTGGCCGTCTCTGAAGAACGTCTCTGGATGGCCTGGAGTTTTCTGCAATTTCAGACGTCGACAACACAGTGAAAATGAGGTTCAGTCATCAGCTTTTGTGCGGTGAAAATCGTGCGCAAGATAGCTCATCAATCAATCTAACTGATATGCAAATAAGCATTGTAGAAGCTTGTGGCCCAATTACAACTGCAGACACTAGAACTGATAAACACAGCGAAGTGTTGCGCCAGTGTGTTCTCAAATGCAGAACCTGCATCAAATTTCTTTTTTTACGTAAAGCTTATGACACAAAGTCAAACTGTGCCAAGTCTTCGCCCTTAAATGCAGCTTCACAGCAATTAACGTCGCACTGCAAAGAAGCCACACCTAAATGCAATATACATTTTGTGGTGAAAGCAATGCAAATCTGGCACTGCATGAAGCGATTGCAGTTACAAGCGGGCTTTAAGCTTAGCAGTCTATGGATATTATCATTGTACCATTATATACTGTAACAGTGGCAATTAAAAAAAAATTATCATCACTGCTGCAGAGGTGGTACACAGGTTAGAATGAAAACAGCGAGTTTAGAGTTGCAGAAAACATGAAGACGAGAGTGATTTGCGAGAACGTACTTCAACTTGTCTTCTTTTTCCTTGAGCTGCATTTCAAGCCTGGAACATTTTTGCTTCAAGGCTTCCTGTGCAAATTAGAAAAAAAAAGATGTTATGGACTTTTTTGTTTTGTTTTTGCGGAACCTGAACGACACATGTGAGAAAGAGAAGAGAAAAAAGGCAGGGGCTGTCTCTCTTGACACAACTAAGAACTGCAAAAAGCGTTAAAAGCTGGGTGAGTTGGTACAAATTCATCTTCTAGCAAACTGCGCAGCAGAAGGGACACAAAGAGTGAAAAGAGACAGACGAGCGCAGACTCACAAGTGATTCATCGAAAACCAATAAATCAGTTGTGAGCCTGCGCTCGTCTGTCTATTTTCATTCTTTCTTTGTGTCCCGTATACTGCGCAGTTTGCTAGGAAAATAAGAACTGCAAGTCATTAATAACAATACACCTACTTCAACATAATGCTTCAATGTGCCTGCATGTCTAGTCTAACAAATTAATCACACAATAATACCTCCATAATTGTTTAGGGCCGGTATTTTGTAGCAATGCCATTTCCGATGCCAATGCATTTTTCGTGCTTTTCGCACTTCACCAGTGGTCAGAGCGACAATCCGTCACAGTTATCAGTCAGCCATGAGTGGTGGATGATAAGACCTGGCATAGAACAAGCCATGCCACATAGCTACAAAATACCAGCCTAGTTCAACAAAAAAAGCGGGAAGCAGGAAGATACTGTTGCGCTCGTTTATCACAGTGGGACAAAAGCAAGAAAAGGCTAATCTCTTCTACGAACACCTGTATCAGCTTCTGTCTGCTCACTTATCTCGTCCGATTCGAAAACAAGTTATCAAGAAGTTAAAATACTTGGCATTAACGCACCTTGCAAAAGTAGCAGAGACACTAATGAAACAAAGTTGATCTCTTTCGGGAGCTCTGGCATTTTACATACGTCTCCCGTTGCACACGTTTCGAAAGAGATAACGCGAGACAAATGAAAAGAGAGCCAGATAAGAATGATAAGAAGGGCACTCACATCTCCTCTCTTTTGTTCCATGAGCAGCTGCCGCCTTGTCCTTGCATTGTAAAGAAACAAAGGTTTTTTTGATAAGAGTCGGGCATCACATACGAGGTCCTCTGCACTCAGGGCGATTCCTCAATTTGTTTTTGCACCCTTGGAAAAGCATAGGTCCTAAATATGTCACGTCCTTAGACCACATCGTTAGTCACATCCTGTGTCCTTGGATGCTTAAACAAGTCACATCCTTAGATCACATATTTCGTTACATCCTATGTCCTTAGGTTCCTAAATAAGTCACATTTCACTCAACATTGTTATTAAAGAATTCACTGCAAATTTGCCTACCATGATTCCCTTCAGGGAAGCACTACACAGTAGGTGTATTGAGAATGTACAAAATGTTTTCTTGCTTTTCTTAAGTTTTACATAATGATTTTTGCAACGTATCCAGGCGCTTACTAATAAAATTTTTCATGTTTTGTTCTGATATAGAAGCATTGGAATTCAAAGCTTTTATACGTCATTGTTGATCAGTCAAGAAACATTTGAAAAAGTAGTGCCATTAGATTCATGTGACTTACGTCAAACACTGTTTACAATGTGGGCTTTCAACAGACCTAAAGCAATGACGTTTGGAATGTAGTTTCCCTTCAAAATAAAATTTTCAACACTGGACTTTTCAATGCGTGTGCAATCTGGCAATAGAAATGCTAAACTTGAATAAAGAACTCCATAAATTTTTTTTAATTCAGTGGACGTGGCACACTTGGGTGCTACAATGTAGGAAAACAATTGCTGCGAATTTACAATGCTCCTTTTCTGACCACATACGGTGCTTTTCATAAGCCACGGTTAAGTGTCCTAGATGCGAACTGTTGAGCCTAAAATTCAACAGCAGAAAAATCTCCAACACCTTTTAGCTTCCTTACTTTTTTGAAATTCTTCCTGGCATTTAGCAGACTGTGCGTTCCGATTGCATTTGAGCGATGGAGTGTAGCACCAGTTATAACTTTGAGGCTCACCCAACACAGCATGGACTGACCCCATTGTCAAGACTGTGTTTCTTTTTTTCTTGTTTTACGTAACCACTCCTGCAATGTCTCAAACCTGAGACAGCAGTACACGTAAATAAATAAATAATAAAATCTTAGGAAGCAGCACACTGCCACCAAACATTACTAGCAGGAAAAACCTGGGCTGGGTAGCCGTTCATACCAGACAAACAGCACAAGAACGACAACACAGACGCGCCCAAAAATTCATTTGCATTTTACTCGCATACCTCATCTGTTACATTCAAACCTCATCATAACGAAGTTGCATTTTACACAAAAATAAGTTCGTTATATTGGAAAATTCATTATAAAGGTGTATTCCTAACACTAACTATCGCAACGGTATTCTTCATTTACTTTGTTATAACCGATATTTCGTTATATCCGGGTTCGTTATATCGAGGTTTAAGTGTATTGCACTGTTTGTCTCACACAATCAAAGCACCAGGTTAAGAATAAGCAGGACAACTGCACCTAACTAAGCAAGTTACTCGCAGCATGCTCAAAGGATCCGGTGTTACGGCCTTACCTTGGCTGTCTGCGCAAGTTTGTCTAGTTGCCTGGACTTGCGTGCACAGTCCTCTTCGAGCCGCTTCACCTTCGACTTGAGTCCCTGGTTCTCTGAACGGAACTGCGCTACCCTCTGAAAATTGCACCGCTGTCCTTAATGACTTGCATGCTTGCCGAATATGCAACTGTTAACAATTTGTGCAAGCGCGTAATACTTAGTGTAGCAATGAATGGAACTAGTTTGTGGATGTTCACGATTGTGCTGCATTAGTGTTACACTCATGGAACAAAGAACACAACGAAACAACAGAATTTAGCGGCATGTAGCGAAATTTTTTGTGCCACATACATCTACTCTTGTTGTTCTGTTAGTGTAATACTAAGTGCAACACAATCATGTGTAAGCACAGTCATAATCATAGTAATCATAGCAGCTTAAAGGGACATTTACAGGCAAATAACAATGCTAGGCTACAGAGACAAACTATTACTTGAGAAAGTCTGTAAAGTAAATGTAGGACACGACTTATGACCCTGGCGGGACGTGCTCCAAGATTTATCACATTACAGCAACATGCTGGTGCTATGTACTCACACAAAAGTTTTGTGTGCCACTTCTTTTGCATTTTTTAGCTAGCTGTTGACTCTATGCTACGAAGACTCGATTTCCCAAAAGTGCCACAAGTGTTTAATTACAGCAGATATTAGACAACCTGCTAAATATATATGTCAAGTGTAGCATGGCTTTTGACACAAAAAAAGAAAGACTCAACACAGCATTGAAAGTGTAGGCGGCAATCAAAATGCCACACCTAGCCATACAATGGCCGCAGTGTTGAAAGCTGTGAAAGTGGCCCTTCCGTTGTGTACTTTGCTTTGAAAATGCAAGGGGCAGGCTCCCCTCTGTTGCCCTGTCAACTGCTGAATCGACTCAGGCTTTCTGCAGCCGTGACATAGTATGTGTACACCCGGCAGCAAAAGTTTAGGGGACGTGGGCTCCACTGCAAATGCGAATTTCTGCTCTGCTAGTGAATGAGGCTTTTAATCTTGCTGGTAACTACACAGGGTGTCTACTCATTTAATTTTTCCGAATTCCCTGACTTTTCCAGGTTTTCCATGATGAGTGTAAGCACATTCCCTGACTCGTAAGCCTGTTTGGAAAATTGACCGTCGGTGTACCGGAAACAAGCCCTCAAGTGGTAAAGAAAAAAAGACACAGCAGTCGCATAAACTGATTGCAGAGATAAGGATGCCTGTCATTTCATGGCCACTGAATGAGCTTGAACTGGTCCTGTGAGCCCCTGCTTATGTTCAAACTGAGCTGAGGTCATGGCAACGACAAAAGGCGCAAATTTATCAGTGTGGTTAACGTCATGCTTGGGAATTGAGATGACACATGCTGTGTGATCTGTAGAAGCAACAGTTATGCGCTGTCCTTTCCTTTACGCTTCTGCTTAGCTGTTTACTGTAGGTTGCTGAGGAAAGGAGAGACTTTATGAACTTTGATCAAAGGTAAAGGTTGTTTTCGTGATGGTCGCACGGACTGCCAACAGTCATTTTTCCATGAACCCAGCCAGGTTTTCCAGAAATTCCGTGACAATTACCAGACTTTTCCAGACGTGTCAGAATTTCCTGGCAAATATAGGTTGGTAAACACCACCATGAACTACATAGGTCACAGTAACCACTACAGGCTGGAACATTTAATTAAAGGGTATGTTTGCAGACAAATCGGAAGTACAGCTATCTAAAAAATTTTGCGTCCTGCAAACTTTTGCTGGAGGGTGTACATATTACCACTGGCTGGGCCAGTATACCATTAGCCAGGCTAGTGGTATGGGCAGCATGAGACCACTGTGAAGGGTTTCAATGACAAAAAGACTTCTTTTTCACACTTGAAGCAATGCTGACTGGGCGTGCGTTTTGAAAGGGTCAGATTAAAAGGTAATATTGTTAACTTATCTGTTGCTGAGCAATAAAAACTGCGCTATTCAACTGAGTAATAAAAACATCACAAGAATTTTCCACTGGGACTCCCTTTCAGGTGTAATGTTTTAGAAGAGAGGTTAACATACTAAACTAATTCCGTCTTGCTCTTTAGTGCCGATTTTAGAAGATACTACATGGGCTTAATATTACATGATCACTATTTTATTTTGTTTCCTAGTCTTCAATTCAATGCTGTCTGTGTCTCGGTGTCTCCTTTATTATACATATAGTTGTGCACCATAGGCATAATTAAGGGTCACCCACCTAATTAGTCCAAACATTTACAGTGCAAATCTTGCTTGATTGAGACTGTCAGTTGCATGAAACACTGGATTTGTAAGATATGCCTGTACTTTCAAATAATTTTTGGCCAGCTCTGGATCCTTGACGTATACCTCAAATTCAGTACAGGAACATTCTTTTGCATTCTGTCAAATGTAGTTGTAGCGGTCGGGATTCGAACATTGTGACTTTGTGTACAAAAGCAACTGCGTGTTCAGTGAGCAACTGTGGCAATTCAGTTGGTACTCAAAACGTGAAAGAACAAAACAGGGTGGAGGAGAGAGTGCCAAGTTTGAAACGTTTACTCTGAGGCAGTGGCATAAATCCAGAAAAAATTCACGCCATATCCACGAAGTGAATGATGATGAGTGGGTGAAGCTTGATCGTTTTCATCCATGGCAGAAAGAGAATGTGTGGTCTGGAACGCGCGTATACTTCATGGTCATCAGCATCATCGTCATCATGTGTAGTGGGTACATTCCACTATACTGGAACGCTTATACTTCATCGTTTCACGTGTAGTGGGTACATTCCACTATACTGCGTCATCGTCATCTACATCACGTGTAGTGGGTACATTCCACTATACTGGAACGCGCTTATACTTCATCGTTATCACGTGTAGTGGGTACATTCCACTACACGTGGCTACCTACCTACCTACTACTGCTACTACAGAAGAGGGACAGACCCACACCCTACGGAGCTTTGCCCCTAAAAATCACAAGGGGGGGACACCATCGTGCCATGGTGGCCATTTTGTTTTCATAGATATAGGTTTTACTTTTAATTATATAAAAATTAAAACCGCACTTCGAAATCAAATAAAAAGTGAGCATTATTCTTAAAAATAACACGATCAAAGTCCAGCATACGATCGGGCTCTGTACTTCATTGTCAATGGCTTCCGCCTAATAGTCGACATAAATGAGTAACGGTGGATGATCGGGGATTCTTTAATTAGGACATTTACATTCATAGGCTCGTGCTCTACAGTGCCTTTTGAAATGAAAAGTAGGTTTCACTTTTGTACATCATGTCTGCTTTTTGCGAGGGCTTCAGAATTCAGAGTTTGTATTACGGAGAGTGCGCTATACATAACTATCAAGAAAATTAAATATGATGTTTGAAAGATAAATATCCAGGGGGGACCCTTCAAAGGGGTGTTCCCCCCCAGTCTAAACACAAGGGGGGTCAGGACCCCCTCCCCCATGATTTACGCCAATGCTCTGAGGAAGACCCTTTCCTTAATATATACATTAACATTTAGCACGCAGTGGAAGAGCACAGCAAGAACAACATGGAGTGCATTCTCACTTTCTGTAATGCCGCCGCTTCTTGGCGAAGTTTCTCAGTTGCCACTCGTGCCGAAGCATTTGGAGATCTCCCACCTGCACAGATGCTCATAAATATTGGGCAACTGGCCACATGGTAAACACATACGCATTCTTGTATCTTTTGATATCTTTGGGAAAATGTAATACAAAGCCACATGTCATATGATCAGTCCGCCGCGGTGGTATATCGGTTAGGGTGCTCGGCTGTTGACCCGAAGGTCGCGGGTTCGATCCCGGCCGCGGCGGTCGCATTTCGATGGAGGCGAAATGGTAGAGCCCCGTGTACTGTGCGATGTCAGTGCACGTTAAAGAACGCCAGATGGTCGAAATTTCCGGAGCCCTCCACTACGGCGTCTCTCATAATCATATCGTGGTTTTGGGACGTTAAACCCCAGATATCATTATTATTATTACATGTCATATGATCTAAGCATAAACACAGATTAAGAACTAGTCAACTTTCAGTTTGTGCTTGTGTAAAGTAAAGTCTTGCAATATAACTAAAAAAAAAAAAAAGGAAATATAGAAACCTTGTGAAGAGGTCATGCTAGTGCTTAGAAGGTAAGTATAAGCGACGTCTTTTCCATATGTCTACAGATGTATTTTGAGAAAAAGCGCATTAAGCTTAACACCACAGTTAATTGTTTTTTACTTTAACTATATAATATTCAACGCAGTTAAATCATGCTACCTAACTGTTTATTAGCTAAAGCTAAAGACAATGAGATCCGTGCTACTGCATACTTAATTTAACACCGTATTAGTGTGAAAAACTGTTACCTAATTCGTGTAGCGCTTTGATAAAGTTACACCCAAAGTTTCCGAGGTCATGCGGCGAGCACATCGCGATACGTGTCAAGCACAGTTTTCATTACATAGAGAGAAGTTTTCTTTCGGTCGCTTAAAAACGTACGGGGCTCCTTGGGTGCCTGGTTTCCGTTCACGACCGGACTCTTTGCCGTAGTCGAATTCGCCGACTTCGCTGCCGGCGGCGCTGGTGACTTGGGCGTCCTGGGCGCGGCGGCGGGCTGCTTCGGGAGGTCATTCTGGATCCGGGCCGTTCATCGGGTGCCAGCCCTGGGGAAGCGACGTCACGTCTGCGAGAACCGACAGCACTTTCTCAGTCGGACAGCCTCGACAAAATATGTCAGAAGAAAGACGCGTTGCAGTGCGACCATCGAGCAAAGCGTTGCGCTGCCGACGAACTGCAGGCGTCGCGCGTCGAATGACACATACGAGTTTGGGGGGGCTGAAGAGAGGAGTCAGAACTTTCAACGGGCTACAGAACAAGCAGCGGGGAGCTCTGCACGTCTCATTCGAGCAACAGGGGGGTCCGCGGATAATTGTTTTGTCAGGCTGCGACGACGGGCTGTCAAGTTTCTAGCGTCTAAACGCACGTCGCTCACCATGGCAACGGACCGAAACAGCCGCCATTGCCGAGCGAGGAGCGCGGAGGCTCAAGAAAACCTGGCACGTAACAAGCGTACACGTTTTCAGCGGAATATCAACTATCGTCGCTAATAAATGAAAAAAAAATTACAAGTATTATTACCTTATTGTGTGGAGCTTTAATGTATTGGCTATATGTGCTTAAAGACGCTTTTAAAAGTTTTTGTTGACCTTTCTTGTTCGCATCGCATTTTCAGCGTACCCGGCAAAAAAGGGGGGGTGGAGAAAGTTGTTTTCGGTCCGGCGCTCCGGCGATGCGGCCAGCGTGTGTTACGTTCGGTTCGCGTGGTAAACCGGTAGTGTGTTTCCCGAAATAAGCGTGAAGTAATGGAACCGACGAGTTATCGGCGAGCCTCCCGGTCCTGAAAATTCTGACGCAAGATGTCGGTCGACCTGAGCGTCGGTGAGTGCGCAAAATCTACGCGGGAGCGTGTGTTTTCGTGTCCTTAGTATAACACATGTGTCGATCGACGCACAAGCCGAGTCGGCGTGTTTCGTGTCCCGTTACATTTACGTGGCGGCTTCGCAGGCGCGGTGCCGATACTCTACAAGGAAGTCCACAGCCTGCTGAACCCGAACGACCGGAACGAAATCGACCGCGAACTTTTTGGCCGGCTGTTGACGTCGACGAACCTTCCGAAGACGACGTTAGATCAGGTGGGTGGGTGGGTAGGGGGGAGGCGGCGTGATGAGATTGAAACGAGGGCACCGGTTGACGCGGAAACGCCTCCTGTTGTCGCGCGCGAGACCTCGGGGGCTAGGAAACCTGGATAAAGAAAGATGACCTTTATTTTTTTTACTACCATTGTGTTTCCTCTCCTCAACTGACCGCGTTTTCTTTTCGTCGATGGCTCTCACGCGCCACGAGCGAAAGTCATTTGCGGCGAGCTCAGCTGGAAAACCCGTTCGGCAAGTTTGTTTGTCCGCAGCGCCGAAAGGGTAGTACAGTGTGGCGGCGGATCTAAAGGCACTTGTGACATATATGCAAATGTATGCATGTTCTCGGTATATTCACCGCCGGCTTCCCTGGCTTTCACGTGCGGGCCAGCGCAGAGTTTTTCGGCGGACTGTCTGGAAGGACGCGAAAGTTTATGAGCATATCGCCCGCGATCGTTCTACTTTCGGATCGCCGTGTTCAAAGAACTACGCCGCTTGTCTAAGCTTAGAGGTCACGTAGTTCTCTCCTAAATTTCCACGAATTACAGCTAAGTTTTGTTTCCGCTGGCGCGATATATGAACGCCGAATTCGCGCAATCTTTTACATAGCCGGTACCGCGAGGGGAAATTTCTCAACGCAGCTTTTGACAGCTTTACCGGCGATTCCGCGCGCGTTTTACGCTTGAGTTAACGGCGGCAAAATCCGTTTGCTTCGGCGCGCAGCTTGCGTCGCGGGCTAAAAGCGACGCATGCGCCGTCCGTGCTGTGGATGGTAATAATGTAAACCTTGCTTCGTTTTAACGAATTCGTGACCTTGCTACCGTCGATATCCGACGAAGTGCACGCGCGGCGTCGTAGAAACGCGCGTACATACATGACGCGCGTCACGGAATACCCATTGGCCTCAATTACCTTTGCCGTAGTACGTAAGCACGCTTAGGCGCGCAGTTCTCTCAGCGCCTGCGCACTTCTTTTACTGACAGGGGATAAGAAGAAAAAAAAGAGCAAAGGAAAGATTTGGAGGAGGGAAGGGAGCGGGGAGAGGAGGAATCAACGTCACATAAGCTGCTTCTAAGATAGAAGCATCGAGATACACCGTGTCTCCTTTCAAAGATAAGGCGAATTGGACCAGCTAGGTTACCCCTCCTGCTTATCCTTTTATATACGCCTCCCGATGTGGCTATTTTGTGTCAGCCCTGCTTGTGTGAGGGTTTGGTGGAGATAACGAGACTTTGAAACGGGGTAATGCACTGGAAGCATATTTCTTTCGCATTGTCTGTATCGATGGGGGTGGTGTCTGATTAGAGCTGGCAGACAGAGGCATGCCGGAATATCTTGGGCTGAGAGGTAGGTCTGTCGCTCTGCACAGAACGTTGGTTAGCTGAAAGCTTATGTTTCGACCCTTAACCAAACATGTTTACGATTTGGATCTCAACTTAAAGTACTCTTGGTAGAGGCCCGTGTACTGTGTAATGTCAGTGCACGTTAAAGAACACCAGATGTTCGAAATATCCAGAGCCCTCCACTATGGCGTCTCTCATAATCATATCGTGGTTTTGGGACGTATAACCGCACATAGCATTAACTTAAAATACTCTTGAGAGGGTCGGTGCCTAGACAGCTAATAATAGGCAAATTGAATTAACCTTTTACCCGTCGCGGTGATCTAGGGGTTGTTGTGCTTGACTGCTGACCCGTTGGTCGTAGGATCGAATCCCGGTCAGGGCGACATTGTTTCACAGGAGGCAAAATGGTGGAGGCCCGTGTACTTAGATTTAAATGCGCGTTGAAGAAACCCAATTGGTCGAAATTTCCAGAGCCCATCCACTACAACGTCCCTCATAATCATGGTTTTGGGAAATGAAACCCCAACAGTTATCAGTCAACCTTTTTCCAAACACAAATATTTCAATGAGGTCTTACTGTAATATATTGGGAAACCTTACTATAACATCATTACATTATTCAACATTTTTTGTGGTGTTATCATGGCGCATGCATGGTAGACCACATTTTTTCGGGAATTCCATGCCACCAAGCTCTACTTGGTACAAATAGCAGAGTGGCAAATCTTCACACAAGGCCACTTGGCGCAGCCTGTGCTGTGATCCTTTGTGTGTCTCTGGACATATGTACAGAGCCAAAAACATTTATGTAGTCCACGTGGCACTCTTGGGACTAACAATATTGCATAATGACCAAATAAACAAGGCAACTGTTTCCATGGGCGTTCGGCAGATTTTCAATACTCTCATTTTTCGTTAACTACAGTGTACAGTTTTGAGATAGTGGAAGCTCTTTATTGAAGAATGAATTCGTTAGTCAGTTGTGTTTACTCACATGCTGCTCTCCAGCGAATCGATTTGGCTTCATTGATTATGGTAAATGTTTAATGAATTCCCACAAAGTTCAATTGTCCATCCAACATTGCGTCTCTCATAACTCTTCCACTTATAACAAGTCATTTTTCTGTTTCAATAACATCGTTATTATGAGAGTTTACTCTACATGCTATGTAGTGATTAAATTTTGTGTCTGTCATGCTGTGCATGTGCTTATTACTGGAAAGTGCCGTTAATCATACTTACAAATTTATTTCAGTACTTCTTTCCATGGCAGCTGGCACAGTTCATTTGTCTTAATTCATCATGATTTTAGAGCTGTGTTAAAGAGTTACTAGGCAGAAATAATGAAATATTGTATTACAGAAATATGGTTTTGCTGCATGCACCCTTTTCACAATTGTAAAGCATACAGCACATTTTAATTACAAGCCTACATATTGAAAGTACAAGAACATAAACATTTCCTCAAAATGTGCAACTTGCACACACCTTTACACCTCACCTTCATTTCAGAAGATGATTCACTTGTGCTTTGTGTAGAAGTTATGAACATTTTAGACGAAGTTTGCCATTTCATTAGACTTTGAACAGTACAGCTTTTGCTGTTTCTACTTCTGATCTATGACACCCCGTGGCTGGTACAGCATAGCCTAAGTCACTTTTGTGCCAATAAACCTAATATAACTGCCTGTTGTGATTTTAAGGCCTAAGTTTCCCACAAGGCTAGCTGCCTACTTGAGGAGCTGAATATTGAATGTTTTCTGGTTTCCAAGCAAAATGGAATGTAAAAGTTCATGGAGTCGGGTTAGTGAATGCAGCCTAATTACAGAAATGCACGTGGAATGTTTCAGTAGGGATGTACGCCATTGCAACAGTTGCTAGTTATCTTGTTTTTGTAGGACAGTCAGGCACGAACCCTGCTGCTCAGATATGAGCAGAGAATAGGCATGGCCTTTGTGTTTTCCCATTAGCTGCGTCTGGCAGACAGGTGTAACACCTGCTGAATCAAATGTTGCTTGTGATAAGCTGCAGATAAGAGAAGCTCACCTGGCTTGTACGAGACTAGCTGTTGTGCCTGTCATCAGCATGAAGAGGCATTGTCAGATGCGGTCGTGTAAAAGCTGTTTTTGCTTTGAATAGCCTTGTTGACAACTGTTTAACTATTGGCCGCTGTGATGATTCTAAGCCATAGAACAGCATAAATGCATTTATGATAATAGTGGAGTCTGCTTTGAGGTACAGTTAACATAGCTTGATTCTGATACTTAGACACAATACCTCATCATTTTAATCATCAGATGCAAGGGTTGAATATTGTCTGACACGGTACTCATAGATTTAAGTGCATCAAAACAGTTGAAAAGTAAAAATTTAGTTGGCAACTGCCACCAGGGATAGATCAATGCCTGTTGGTTGTGGAAGAGATCAATAGAATAGTGAAAAAAAGGATATAAAAGAACAATGAAGTGAGACAAATGCAGGCATGTATATTATGTGCAGTGTTTCGTGTCTGTTTTCTGATTCGCTGCTTCCACTCGTGAATCTTGGCCAACGTGCTCAATCCACTTCCCTTCTAAGAAAGGTTAAGGTGTTCGGGCTCTTAAGAAGTGAAAAAGTTGTGTCAACCGGATGTGCAGACTAACATAAAGCTTACCGCTACATCATTGTAAAGATACACAGCACAGCATTAAACTTTAGGGCAGTGCCGTATTTTTTTAAAGCACTTCTTGCGTTTGTGTAGCGAAAGAGGGCTGGTTGCTGGTGCATAGTGAACATGAAATTTTTCCTGTTAATATTTTGTTCCCGAACCTCAGTGCCAGTATTCTTCTGGTTACATTGCGAATTTACAAGTTTTTACTTGTTGAGGCTGCTATTGTGCGAAAATTCCTACAAATATTGTTAGTAATAGTTTTTCCTTTTCCGGTATGCGGTGCGATGTGCGTCAAGAAACAAATAACCTGGCATTTAGGATGGCGCTGTCAACATTTATGATGGCATGGCAAGTTAGTCCGGAAACTGCAATACTACATTGCCACCCCAGCTTTTGTTTATACACATTATCAGTGATGGTCCAACTGGGCCTTTTTGCTACAATTCCATTTCTCTGCACCTTGCTGCGCCCATTCAAGTTGAGCTTGTGCCAACTGTGCCAGAATTCACTATTCTGCTTGCTTACACAGCAGTGGAGCGTTTCTGGCCCAAAGTATTCTTGGTCTGGCACCAAAGGTGTCAGCAGCTTTTCCGTGTTGCCGCAGATGCCCTCCCAATCTCACTCTTTCCACTGATGCAGTTTTTCTTATTACAGTGGGCTTAACAAAAGTATCAGCCCCGCTACTTGTGCATATGACAACTTTGGCATTTTGTCTGGAGGCTCACTTGTTTTTTGTGAGGAACTGGCGACAACACGTAGACAAGTCTCTCTTTTTTTTTTTTTGCTAATCGCTAAGGGTATCGTAATGTAGCCGTGCCAACCATGTGCCTCTGCTTTAGGCACCTGTACGCTGTAAATGACGTCGTCACCCGAATGAAGATTCAGACGTAAAAGAGCTTGTTTGATATTTCGAAACAAAAAAGCATTGTATCTTGGATGTCAGTTGCATGCAAAAAGTTCTTTAGTATGCTGACTGTAACACTAAGCGTAAATGCCCTTGAATGTATTGCGGTGGAGCGTTATGAAAGCTTCCGCGGGGTTGCGATACATGGTCGGCATTCAATGCTAGAACACACAGTTGCTCCTGCGCAAGAACTATGCGTTGTGCTATTCACAAACCTAACAGTTATTAATTATTGAGTACAATGGAGCATGAGCCATAGTAAGTTGGGGCGATGATAAAATATATTGTGCCTGTCAGCAATCACAGCAGCTAGTCGTCGTTCACAATAAGTTTTTTTTTTCCCGTTTTCCTTTTTTTTTTTAAATGAGTAGGCTGCTGGTTTTCTCGTCAACATGATTTTTTTTCTGCTTGCAGTGACGTTTTGAACCCCCTCACTTGCAGAAACAGTATGGCCCATGCTCACCTTGTGACTAACACTCCACAGCAATACACATCTTGTATATTGTGGTGAAGCCAGCATGTGACATTCTTTTGTTTGAAAAGACTGATTAATGGCAGCTCTCTGACTGTTGGTCTTGTCTCCTTGTTTGCATTACAGCGGCATGTAACATTCGCACAGTACATGCAGCAAAAGGTTTCGCTGTACAGTTCCAACATTATCACAAACTCTATATTGTGTGCTCCAAACCTGTGCCAAAACAGTTATTTCTGCTCCAAATCTGCTCCAGAACAGCTTTATTACGACTCCAAATCCTAAACTGGCTGGACCACCACTGATATTATGTGTAAACAATACCGTAAAATCCCAAGCAAGCGCCCTCCCTACAGTGAAGGATAATTCGACAAGATTTGGAGGGGGGGGGGGCTTGCTCGGTCATGGATCGAAATTCTATATGGCGGCGAAAGAGCCACTAAGAATAAAGAACACACACTTGTGCTTCTAATCAAATGCTTTATTGACTATGCATGTATTCACTGTTTTCATCCGCTTTCGTTGGGCAAAAATAAAAACATTGAGTAAAACAGTGAAAATGGTGGGAGGGGAGAAGAGGCCGCATATTTGAAATCTACCGAAGAAGGCAGGGAGGTGCTTGTGCGGGATTTTACGGTAAAATGATGCCAAGAGTTTGCTGCTTGCAGTAAAAGTTACCTTTTTGGCATATTAAGATTGTAGCTTTGGCAAATTCAGCTTAGTGCACTCGTCATATAAGAAAAAAGGCACTTTTACTTGAAATATGAAAATGTGTACAGTCGCCCAAATTTTTTAACTATCGTTCGAGAGTGGCAGTCTTTTCTCTGTATCTTCGCCGTATGACTGAAGTTCCAAAAAGGGGGAGGGCAAGTGCATGCCCACATACCACACGCCCACAAAACAATTTTATGGAACTTCGTTCCAGCATGTGGCGCTGACACCCAGAAAAGTCGCCGCTGTCCACGATACTTACAGATTTGGGCGACTGTACATGAACACCTGTGTGTGTGTGTGCGTGCGTGCGTGCGTGCGTGTGTGTGTGTGTGTGTGTGTGTGTGTGTGTGTGTGTGTGTGTGTGTGTGTGTGTGTGTGTGAGAGAGAGAGAGAGAGAGAAAGTGACAGGAAATACAGAGGCAGCCACCAGGAGAGCTGTAGCTTGTTAAACTGTGCCTTAGGCTGACTTTTCTGTTTAGACTCGCAGTACATCATGCTACATGACTTGTTCTTGCTGCCAAGAACTGGACGAGATGACCACAAAAGAGGGACAGACACAGGGTTAAGCGCTTAACCCTGCCTCTGTCCCTCTTTTTGTGGTCATCTCTTCCACTTCTTGGCAGCGTGAACAAGTCATGCAGACCTACCAACTATAGCCCCCCATAGCAGCTTTACTTATGTCATGCTACATTTTGGAATAGGTGGTACAACCATGGATTATTGACCAGGATATGTCATACTGACCAAGGGTTCCACAAAAAAGTTTTTTTTGCTGCCTATGCATGTAACTTGAAAATAGGGATTGCAGTGGCATTGTGAAAATTCCAGTCCACTCAGCAGTTTCGGTTTGTATGTTTTAGTTAGGCATGCACTCACGCAGTTTTTGGGAAGCCTGTGGTCTGAACATCTTTGCAGTGTTAGTTATACACATATGCGTACGTATACCTAACACATGTAATTTGTATTTAAGAACCATTGTTTCCTTGTTTATTTGTTTGTTTTTTCCAATATAACTCTTATTGCATCTACAATTCAGTAGATAGGTGTGTGCAATGGCTTTAGATATCCGTAGTTGGGGATATTTATCCACGTGTGCTTAATGGCACCGTGAAACATTGTTTTTCAGGTGTGGGAATATGCTGGTGCCAAGCAGGGGCCTGTGACACCAACAAGCCTGTACAGAAGCCTTGCACTTGTGGCTATAGCGCAGCAAGGCAGGCAGCTGGATGAGAAGACGCTGCTCAACCTCGAAGGTATGCATTGGGTGCCTATGAGTTAGCATCTTCTTCTTCAGGCATTGTTTCATTGTGATACTTCAAATGTGTCATATCAACTCTTCTTAAAGGTATACTGAACAAACATAGGAAAAAATTACGAAAACATTGAAATTCCACTCGGAAGATGTGACTGTTCTGATAAACACGGTTTATTTCACATATTTTTGAACAGTTTGCTGTATTTTTGGATGAAGTGCTCTCAATCCTCCCAAAAACGGCGAGCTGTTTAAAATACATGCGTGCTGGGAGCTGTGCATCGATGTCCGTAATGTCAAGTGTCCTCGCAGCAAAAGCAGGGTGCATGCTCTCCTGTTCTGTTTTCTTCACCTTTCTTTTTTTGCATCCCACTCTCCCCATTGCTCAAAAGTGCTGAGATGTGCCCCACCCGGGAGCATAGTCCACTGCCTGTGCCATTCGTACTGGTTCTAGGAACTGTAGTGTGAGCAGGGCAGGGTTGAAAGACACGGGCCACAGCCGGCATGGCAGGCGCGCTCGTTTTCGAAGACATTAAACGCCGCCTCTAGTTCACGGTGTGGCCACTGGGCGTGGCAGGTTTTGAAAAATGCACTAAAAATTCATTATTTTTCGCTTCTGCCTGGAACGAAACTTGTGTCTACCAATTTCAGCACCCAATTTTTCAGTTTGCCTGAAAATTGGACGTCTTATTGCATTGCCTGTCCTTGTTTTCTTTAGTGTTGCCAAATCCATCGCTGCCAAGTCCGGCTGAGCTTCGCGAGAAGCTTGGGTTGACTGGGCGCAAGATGATGAGCCTGGATCTGAAGTCCGGCGGCTCGGATCCACGCATCCTCAACACGAGTTATGCTCAGATGGTGGCGCAAGACACCATCCGTGTTGCCTTGGTTCCCGAAAAGAAAGGCATCATCCTCAAGCATGTCGTCTACGAGGTTTCTAGTCAGGTTAGTCTGCGCTTCTACATCACAGACTCGTCCTTCTGTTGTGGGTCATTGATAGCTGTTCAGTGACATGGCCTGGTGATAGCAGTTGATGTTCTAGAGACAGGGAATAACTTTAGTCATGATAGTAATAAATGCTATTAATAATTTTGTGGGGAAACACAAACATCAAGCTGTTCGTACTTTCTGCAATATGCACTGGCAGACGAGGAAGACTCACCACATCCGAAACGAGTGTGTGGTTGTGTGGTCTTCTGTTTCTCCCCAGATGCCACTAAGGATATGTTACTGTATAGCTACACTTTGAATGTCATGTAACAATATTTCTTTAGAAGCTAGCATCCATCTTTTTGTTTAGATTCTGCAGACAGAATTATGTATGCATACTTTGCTTGTAATAATTAGCAGTAGAAGAATTGACCGATGCATGCAAGACCTCTTAAAGAGAAGCAACAGTTATATTTAACGCTTTATGATGTTCACGTTTGGCGTCGGTGTTTTGCAGAGGTACCAGTCTCGTGTGGAGCGGCGGTACAATGACTTCGTGACGCTGTTTGACATCCTAGTGCAACGGTTCCCCTACCGAGCCGTACCACAGTTGCCACCCAAGCGGGCAATGGGTATGCATCACTTGCAGCTTCTGCTCTGTTAGGGGAGGGACAGTTGACAGTTGTAAATCACCAGATATGAGTTCTATGCACTTTATTACTATGTAACATTGGCATGTTACATAGGTGACTGTACGTATAGTGATAAGTCTTTCATGTAGATGGCGTAGAAATGGAGTGGGAGGATCAAAAGAAATAGATTGGGACTAAGGAAATTATTTACAAAATTTACAATGCTACAAGGAAAAACACATATAGCAAATAAATGAGTAAATAAAAGCAAATATGCTAATACTACAATTTAACAAGGTTTGCTCATGCTGTCATTTCTGCGAAGTGTTGATAATGGTATAGTAGAACAGACATTTGGGCGAGTTGGTTAGGATTCATGTTGAAAACAGCGCAGCATCACGAGGACAAGAAAGATACTTGACCCCACATTCCAGCACTATTAGTGGTCACAGGACGCATTGCCTTCTCAGGCGTTTTAACCGCTAGTACAATGACCAGTTATCTTTTATTATCTGGGACCCTAGAGCCTATAAACATTTAAACTAAATCTAGGCTACAGCATTCATGACTCCCTTTTTGTTATCTCACTGCAGCCGACTCGCATTTTATTGAAGAGCGGAGGCGGGCACTCAGGCGATTTCTCACGCTTGTCGCAAGGCATCCCGTCCTGGGCTTCGACAAAGCAGTCAACATATTCCTGACATTCAGTGGCACGGTGAGTTTCAGGCTTTATTTTTTAATTAATGCATTTCCTTCACTTAATTTGAGTTGTGAGTAAAGAAAATATTGCTCGCTCACATCCAAGCAGAGCTCAACTGTAGACTGCACTTTTCTTGCAAGTGATGGTTAAAAACTCTCTGTTGATGTTGCTCTTGCAAGAGCTCCATTAATGAGAATTTTCGGCTTTGCTAGATCATTTCGAGGGTTGGTCCCAAACTACACATTTGTGTTAGCCACCTATAATTCATAATTAAAAAGTTGATTAATCATTAAACTTTGTCGATTGTGCATAAAAGAGTGCCGATTTGTCTGTACCTTTCCGATATGAATACTTGAATTCAAACGTTGTTGTTGCCATGATTTATGAAGGTGCAATATTGAAAATTTTGTGTAGTCAGAAAAAAAAGCTGCCCCCGCATGGTAAAAATTCATTGGGCAAGATAAACTGGAAACTGGAACTGGAGATTTTCGTACGCATCCCCATACCATAAGGCATTAGGGTGTCTGGTACAGGATTTTTCCAAGGACAGGGGGGCGGTCGCTTTATGACAAGTCTGATACCTAAAGTAGGGGGTCGTCAATGCCCATACTGAGCTTATGCATTCAAAAATAAAGGGTAGGGGTCAAGGCGGGTGGGGGGGTCAGGACATTCAGACCCCCCATATCCACCCGTGGTAGTTTGTTCTAATGTATTGTGCTCTGTACAAAATGCCTGCATTGAAACTTGTCCGATTGTGACCTGCAGGACGTTCAAGCACGGCTCAAGGAGTACTGCAAAAATGTGCCAGATGAGTTCCTTACCAGTGAGGTCGCACGTAGGTCGGACGTGAGTACTGTTCTGCGAAACACTCTAGTCTTTCTTTTATTTTTTTCAGTTTTCTTTGCTTTTTATGCCTAAGAGCATGCTCAAGCTCAAACTACTCGAGTTGTATGAATAGTGATTGTAAGGACCGAATCAAATATAAGAATCGATTAGTAATGGAAGCAGAATGAATCTAATATACGCCTCGAGTACTAGGGCAGTCCTTTTTACATACGAAATGATGCCCATGACCTAGCATTCGTCCGCCGTGGTGGTATAGTGGTTGCGATGCTTGGCTGCTGACTCGAAGGTCGTGGGTTCGATGGAGGCGAAATGCTACAGACCCGCATACTCTGCAATGTCTGTGCACGTTAAAGAACACCAGGCGGTCTGAGTTTCCGGAACTTTTCACTACAGTGTGCATCATGATCATATCGTGGTTTTGGCACGTAAAACCCCAAATTATTATTACTGTCACGACCTAGCATTTGTCATTTTAGTATTAGAAGCACAAATGGAAGCATCAGGAACAAATCATAATATTCTTATCATGCTGTTTGATAGCTGTCTAGCCAGCAAAGCCTGGCCTCCTCAGTGCAGAATCTGAAAGATCTGCAAGCTCTTATTTCTTATGCCTATAGTGGCCTGTGGTATGAAATTTGTTGTACTTTTGCATCATTTTCATGTTTATGTAGCTGCAGTTTACACTTTGCAATATTCATAAACTATTTGGAAAATGCATTCGTACTTACGGATTGCTTTTATTTGATTTGAAAGAGGTCAACGGGGCACTACTAGAACCCCTTTACAAGAGACAATTCGCTACGAGAAACACTGGTGTGCCTACAACGAAATGGGGGTTTATCAGAAAATGAAAATATGGTGCCCCGCTCATAACAGACACCTCATATAAGGGTCAACTGCTCTCCGGTGCATGTCTCTTATAAAGAGGTATAACAGTAAATAATTCTATACTCGAAACTTTGGAATGTTTGCATGCCCCTGTGAAGCGACATTCAGGGGGCATGCTGGAGGCCCAACTTTTGTGCTTTCTTGGTCTGAAAGCGTAGGAGCTGGTGTCCAGCGACACGACGGTGCAGTTTGCCATGGCACGGGAGCAGCTGCGGCAGGTTTACATCTGCCTCAGCCAGCTACGCGAGGCCACCCAGCGCATGGTCGACCGGTCCAAGATGGCCGCCGTGGACATCCTCGTTGTCAGCAAGGAGTTTGCGTAAGTGATCACCCCCCTGATGTTTCTTGTGTGTCTCGAGGCACACCATTTTGCATTCCTTGACTGGATGTGCCTCGGGCTTTAGCCCGAGGCACATCCAACTGGTTGTTTCCGTGCGCTTCAGCAGAGCTTCCAATGTCATTTAACAAAGCTGATAACCAGCGCCAGGACAATAAACTACAGCTTTTGTGCTAATAAATTTCCTTTGTAAGGTACAGCTTTCTTGTAAGCCGACGTGAATACTTGAGTGCTTCAACAGAAATTCAAATTTTCCTATACTTTCTATTTGAAACGCATGATTAGAGGATTCCGCAGAACTCATTTGCATGAATAGATGTATTTTGACTTGCTTGTAATCCCGCCTGAAAAGGTGGTTTCACCACAGCATGGGCCCGCTTTGCCATAAAACAGTTAATTCGAGGGAAATCGGCTCTGCCGTAAAGCCACACTCCACGATGTAAGTGTATGTATTACCCGCACCCCGATTAATTTTTTTTTTTTAAAGTCTAAAAGCATATTATACAGGCTTATACGGGCTAATTGTGACAAATGTTAAACTGTAACATGTTTTACCACTTATAAGCTCGCACCCTATTGCTATTCAAATTGTGCTATTATTTGAGTTCGCTTCAGAAATATTCAGTACTAATTACCATTTTCTTCTACTTCGTTTCAAACCAAAAATTAGTGTTCACACAAGCCTGCTCTTTTGCTTTACGCGACTATCAGAGCACCCTGACAGTGCTTTCAAACAGCCAGTTAAATGTGCCATGCTAGTTTGCTAATGAAGCTCTAGTTGTTCTGGTTCAGTCTCATGGGTCTCTGGTGCACTTCCTTTGTAGCTTTTATTCTATTTCAATCCACCAAAATCTTTCGGTCTCTCTTGCTGTTCTGGATATATTTTCAAGATTATGGCTCCCTTTAATTGGCTGACTTCTTAATAGAGTACAATGCTATCAATTGCATTAGAGTTCCTGTATATGCTCCCTACGGGGAGCAGAGTTGCGCATAGGTCCGCCATCTTGCCTGGCTAGCAACCATAGCTGTGGCGAAGCCGCACTTTGTTTTACAGGCGACTTGCTTAAGCCTGTCGTCAATCAAGCGAGCGTGTGGTCGATCGCCAGTCGACATGCCTGGCGTGCCAACGACCGGCGATGAAAGAAGAAACATCTGCTCTCGGGACTGTGCCACGAGAGTACAAAAAGCGTTTTTTAGTCTATGCGATAACGCAAAGGCGTAGCGTAGGGCCGACTAACATGCGCCGCCGCCGCCGCAGCCGCCGCAGCCAAGTCAAGTGGCGCCGCTATGGAGGATAAAGAACTGACAAACGTAATATATGTCCTCCGAGATTCCAGGAGCGCCCATTGCCACTCGTTAAACCTTCAGCATCGATTATTTCAGTATGTTTTTGAAAACGATGCCAAATCGACGTAAATACTTCGCTGTCGAAGCTTAAGGACATGAATCTAAAACAAATAAAAGCACCAGTTTGTAGCTAATGAGCTACACAGCCCAAGACGGTGACTTGATAGATTCTGGGTGGATGGCTACCGCTTTCGGCGCGGCCATGTTTTCCAGGGTGTGGCCTGTGCATCAGCTTCTCCGCGATGCATGGTTGCTAGCGGCGTTTGGAAAACAGATGCACAACTCTGCTACCTAAAGGTAGCATATACAGTTACTCTAAATTGCGTAATGTGCACAGCAGTCTTGCTCACGAGTAGCCAGTAGCTGCAGACATATGATCAGCTGTGCAAGGATTAAACCAGATGCTGTCTGATCTGTTTGATGTGCTTCACATTAGTGGAAGGAAAAGCCTTCAAGATTTCGTTAGGCACATTTCAGGGACACTTTACAGCTTGTTGTAAGCTCAACCTGCTGTCACTGTGGAACACTGTTACCACCATATTCTAGAACGTCCCTCCACTCTGCGCTCCACCTTGACTGAAGAAAGTTGATGGCTGATCCACTCCATGGCATAAATGCTCACTTCTGTCAGCAATAACCGATGCTGTACTCAACTCGGTCGAGTGCAGGGCAAACTGTAAATCAAGGCCTGTTCAAGAATTTAGGGGATTAGTCTTTTCACTTTTGTGCTAGTGCGGTCACAATCGCATTTTGCGCGGAAGCTCTTCTGCTAAAGTATCAACTGAAAGTTTTACAGCCTCGATGCCCCACTTTTAGGACATTGTTGCATTGGTCTGTCGGACAACATGCTTTTCTTGCTGCTCTTGAGATCGACGACTGCCACAACAATGCATTCTTGCAATGTGCAGGACGTTGAGCAACATATCCAAGCTGGAGTCTGATTGGGCGACGGGTGGAAACGATGCCTGGAACATCGTGCAGAGGGCATTGCGATCCTTACAGAGCCTTCTTGTGCCAATTCACGAAGCTCATTCCGAACAGGTTAGTAGTGAGTGACACTGCAGAGACTTTTCATTTATATGTGTAAAGTTATTGGGTTTTCATATTCCTGATTCGGTGGTGAGCCCACGCGAAAATTTGCATTGCGTACCAAATATATGCGAATGCAATTGAACCTGCATTGCGCGAATGTAGATACAGTGAATTGTCAGGCGTAAAAAGTAAGTTAAAAATTTGGTTTTCTACACTTTACTTCAACAGGTGTTCTGCTGCTTTAACAATGAAAAATGCTAGATCTGCTGCAACTGCAAATGTTGCTTATGACAGTAGAAAATGCTAAATCACAGAGAATAACAGTGTTTGTTTGCCCGCAGCTCGAAATATGTACTATTCTGTTACAAAAACAACTTAAAATGGTGCACTGTAGATGCGTGTGCATGTTTGAGCCAATGTGCTGGCCTTATATGACAGCACCGCCGCAGTTCCGTGTTAGTGATGGACTGATGGTGCAAAGCACGCATTTGTGATTTAACACTGTTCACATGTCATGCATCAACATGGCAAGCCATTACATTGCCACCAAAAATTGGCAAGAGACCCATTGCTCAACAGAGACACAATGCTTGTTTCATTTGCATAAGCCCTACCCAAAATTTTCTTGTCATAATGGTTAATGTTGTTGTAACGTATAATATCAGAAGTAACATTTTTACGCTCTGACGGAACTTCGCTATATCCAGGCTCAGTTTTGTAATGACGGATGCTTTACTATTGAAGCCTATCATACCATTCTATCGCTGTTCTTTTGTTTTTTAACAACTTGTAGTAGAGCCTGTATTTATCAAGCTGCGTTGTTTGTATTCTTTTTTTCAAACTCTCTTCCAGTCTCTCCACGAAGAGGAGGAAGTTCTAGAAGAGCTGAACTTATTCCTGGACCTTCTAGTTGCCTACAAGGTCAGTTGAGCTTTGTCAATCACAAAATTGACATATTCATCGCTTGCTAAATTGTAGTCGGAGGGTCTTAGACCATCGCAAACGCTGATGTTCTTGAGTCTCGGGAATATTGAAGCATAAAAATGAAATTGTCAGTCAGGTCAAGCATTAGAGCTTTAGCAGGATCTTTTGAAGCATTTCTACATACGTACGAGAAATTTTGTGCGGTTGATATTATATATTTATTTACTTACAATACTGCCAGCCTCTACTGAGACCGTAGCAGGTGGGCACTATGTATGGATAATAATGCTCATCACATTAACCTTCAAGCAATTCATTAAAAAAAAATATTAACATTTACTTTGCACTTTACACATAGACAATTTGCACTACAAAATATATGCACCAAATACAAGTACATAATAAAATGCCAAATTAAACATATTATAGTATGAAGGTCTGAGTGCATTCATTCACAGTTATTAGAAATTTTTTTTTCTTTTTTCTTTTTTTTTTTTAAGTTGTGTATATGGTGTGCACATTATTGCTATGGGTGGGTTTCATACGCAAAAGTATTGTACCCCTCATGTGAACATTATGCTGATTTTTGCTTCATGACCCTGTTCTGATTTCCCTATGCAACACTTTGTCAACAGGCGTTATGTGATCGTCACGAAAGTGGTGTTGTCCTTGGCCACCACAAGGCCATTAATAGGATGGTGAAAAAGTCCTCCAACTCGTTTGGTGCTGTAAGTAGATTCACATTGCTTGTTTTTTTATGTGATAGGACTGCTCCAGCTCGTTTGGAGCTGTAAGGAGATGCACATTCATTGTTATTTTATGTGAAAGGACTGCAAGTTTCTTCATCAGCCCATTGCTTTCTGGCATGAATTATTAACTGCTGATAAATGCACCACAAATAATTACTAAGTGCTGGGCACTTTGTGCTACGTATAAAGATGCCATGTTAGGATGTTACATTGAACATATTCTAGTGAACTGTGATAATTGTGGAGCAGTTAAATACTTCTTTATTCTGCAGTCGGTTATATTGCATTCTTGCATAAAAAGAATTCCATCACTGAATCAAAGTACATGCAGTGTACTTATTGACTGTAAGTGTTATGTGAATGAAAGTTCTTTCACCATTGCTGTCATGAGCAGCACTTTAAACATATCTTTAAAGGGCCCCTCACCAGGTCACACAAGAAATTTTAGTTAGAGACTGGAAGTTGTGTGCCCAATGAACAGCGTTATGCCACAAGAATTTTTCAAATCGGTTCATTACGAGCCGAGAAAACCAACATTTTGAAGCGGCGCGAAACCATGATGCGAGGAGGCGAGCTTGAAACCTGTGCCACTAGCCCTGTATAGCCTTCGCAAGCCAGATCCCTTCCCTGCCTCTTTGGCATCAGAGCCGGAGGATTACATGACGCCTACGCATGAACATATCATGCACACGCAAGGTGCCATGCGCATGACGTGGCCGAGCCCGCCCGAGAACGCGAGCAGTGTTGTGTCGTGTCGGCGTTCGATGGGGTCTACTGCCTGCTTCTGCGGGGTGGATCCCTCGGTGCGCGCATGTTTGGAGAGGCTGACACGGATCATGGATTATTACCGTGACACACAGCGTCGTGTCGCTGGAACTGCTGTCAGAAATGATGCACCAAAAAACGTGCCAAGCGTTGTCAGGGCTGCCGCCTGCACGGCGCGAGAACGGATAGAACACGAATGCATGAGAAACAGAGACAGGTTAGTCGCGCATCTCGCTGAGATTCGAAGTAAAAAAAAAAATCTTTAAAACAAACACATGCACGTTCCGCTTGTGAGTTTTATTATTTCTCTGAACTTTCATTCATCTTAGAATCACGGAGAGCTGAGCTAGTTGCTAAGTATTCATTCTAAAAGACAGGGCGTGCAAACACGAACCCAGGAAAGAAGTCACGACACCACAAGGAGTCTTGTCTTTCAGAACGCCCTGTCTTTCAGAACGAATTTCATTCATCGATTAAAGCAACAGGTTACACAAATTACACGTCTCCTCGAATAATTCTCAGAGTCACACGCTGCTGTGAGTGACATCAGAGCACTGATGCTTACGTAGAGGACCGACGTCAAAGCACGGATAACTACGTAGGGCCATTTCTTGTCGTACGTCGTCCCCTCCATCTAGGGGCGTGCGCCCGCGAGACGAAGGGCAAGCGGCATTCAGCTTGACATTTGACCTATTTCCGCGGCGCGGCGCGTAGCAAATTTTGGCAGACATGATGATCGTGAACGCCCAGTGTATGCGCTGCGCTCATCAGCTCAAAATGCTCAGACCTGGTGAGGGGCCCTCTAAATGTGGCAGTGTTTCAGTCGAAGAGATCATATTGAACAAAACAGTATGAAGTACATTGCAAGATAAATGGATACATACTAATATGTATGGGTCTTAATTCACCCAAACCTACCTTTTGCTTTTCTCTGGCATCGCTTGTCACAACATATCAAGTAAGTTCTGTATGCAGTGCTTGAAGAGGATAAAGTACTGCTTATTCTGTCAGTGATGAGTATTCTTGTAGACCCTAAACGACTTGCAAAGACAAGCTTTGTGGGTGTATGTCACTTTCTTGGTGACTTCTAAAAGATTTATACTAGCTGTCCGATGGGGAATCATTGCTGTTAGGCCATGACTGCATTGTGGAAATCCATGCGACTCCAGTCTTTCTTTCTGATGCTACCATACTTCAGGTAGATCCGATGAAGCAGGCGCAGGAGCTCGAGCACAGGACACAGTTCTCTCTGCACTGCGTCCACCTGGAGAGCCAGATGGTGTACGCCCACATGGAGGCACTGGGCGGCATCACTCGAGCCTTGGTTCGCATACAGGCTAACGGCCATGCCAAGGTAAGCCAGCAGAAGGACTTGTTCTTGGGCTAGTTGGTGTTTGGGCTAGTGTAGATGTTGTCTTGTTTGCCGCGGAACATGCGTTTTTTCAATCGTACTGTTGATATGTAATCTTTGCCTAGCGCCCCCCTGTAGCCCGCCGGATGTCACTTTCGCGCCTGCGCGTTTGGAACAGCATTTATGTTCTGTGTGTCTTCAATTTTTCATTAAAGTTGTCAGTAGCGCCTGTGGTTTGTGGTTCTCTGTGTCCGTATTGTCTTTTCGCGCTACATCATGATTATAAGGTAAGCCAGCTCTCGTATGGTGCCACTTGCCTTTGCAAAACCAAACAAATCCAACAGACTGTTATGTCAAGGAAGGCATGGGGGACATTAATTGTCTTTAACTGTAGCATAGCGTAATTGGAAGGGATATGGGTTCGAATCCCACCGACATAAATGGTGATTATTAGTCATCTTTAATTCATTGCAATTTATGTCCTGACTACTGAACTACGGTTAAGAGACAACAATTTATGTCCCCTATGTTTTCCTTGATGAAATTGTCTGTTGGATTCACTTGGTTGTGTCTAACAAAAAAAAGCGAGCCCCCGAAAACAAAAAATTAAAATTCGCCTTGTTTCATTTGCCTCTGTAAAGGTTTCATGACAGCTGTAGATGTGCCTGTTCTTGACTGTAGAATGTGACTGTAAAGGAGAATGCAGAAAAAGCTTCTGTACTGTGCACAGGCGAACAAATTACGTAATCCAGAGACCTCCCCTTAATCCTTTTTTCGTATCATAGTAGATGAGATCAGCTGATCCATGCTGGTAAAGAGCTCTTGCAGTGCCAGTGTCACTGTACTATGTTTCTCTTTGTGTTTCTTTTAATGGTATCTACCACTGATGCTGCACACACAAAAAAAATAGGGTGTGCTCAAATTATCACTTTCGATTCAGAAGGGTCTTGATGTTGTCAACTGGGATATAAAAATGGCGCTGTCCTCTGTGCACACATATTCTGGCAATGGCTGCACTTAGAAATAAATTATAGGTGACCCGAAGCCTTCACCGATCGGTCCCCGACCGATTTTTGCAGCAGCTCTCGCCAGATTCCCTCACCGTGAACCAATCGGAGCAAGAGTCCAAAATTCGAAAAAAGTCAGTTTCATCGCAAGGGTGAAGGAATGAATGCGATAGCTAGAAATTGTAATGTTACACGAGGTGAGGCTGGCAACTAACTCTTTTGGATCCGATCTAACGCAACTCTACAAAACGCTGGTGTAAGAGAATACAGCCATGCCAGGGAGAGCAACATTTTTCGTGCAGTCTCTTCGCGATATTTGATGGATTCTAAAAATTTTTACAGTGGTCGATTCATGAGGCAATGAAACTCCTTTAATAAAGCCATTCGATAGTTAGTTGTAAAAGTGTTGCAGGGCTCCCCTTTATAAATATTGTCACGTGGCTTGTGACGTCGACGGAGGCAGCAGGCGACGTGTCCGAGATGAAACTGTTTATTAGGCCGAACTTGTGGCCGGTAAACGGAGAGTAAGATTACAGCAATACACGCAGGCACTGATAGCGGCGAACAGAGCGTCGGCCGTCGATCAACTGACAAGCGGTGAAGCGCGTCGGAATTTATACGCGTGTCATAGAATATTCCAGCTTATCACTGGTTGTCGCGAGCTGGAATAAGCTCTCGAGTGTTCGCGTCTTGCGCAATCTTAACAAAACGATCTACAATGATCGCGAAGCTTCTAGATCAATGAGGCGCGGTTTGCGCTGAGCATTGCTGACAGCCTTTGAGGGCGAAAACCGAATAGAGCAAAGTGAAAATAAGAAACGCGCGTGGCAATATTGTTATAAGTGGGACAGTTGTATAGATTGCGCAACCAACAACAGTTTTGGAATGTAATTTAAAGTGTTCTGTAGTTCCCCATAATTTAGTGTTCCTCCTCTTCCTCTTTGCACATTTCAGCTGGGAGCCCTGTGGAGCAGTATGGCACCCGCAGTGGCAACCATGGTCCCAAACGCAGGAACACAAGTGCCACAATGAGGAGTAGCGCACAAGACCAGTGAATCTGCTGCTGCTGTTGTCAGACCCCCCCCCATCCCCTTCCACCATTTCAATGGCTTTAGGGGTGGTAGCCCTACGTACGAAAGGCCAAAAGGTGCACAAGCTACATACTGCAGTTGTGTGGACTCCTCCCAAGCGGCTCGGGCAGGAAAGACCTCGCAGGCACTGTCCACGATACTTGTTCACTCGTTCCTGTAAAGGCTTCAGGACAGTAGCACGAGGCATGTGTGCACTCACGAGCTGGATGATGCGAGACTTGGGGTAGGCTGATCAGAGTTACTGCATCTTCGCGCATGTTAGAGGACAACTGGAACAACATTTTAGACCGCATACAAGGCCTAGTTTAAGACAACGTAAATACAGAGGAGTCTCCAATGAAAACTTGGGACATTGAAGTACTACATATGGAAGCATCACAAAGGTCTTGCAATGTTGCCATATTTCAATACAAAGACTGAAAAAAAAAAAAGCAGGATACCGCTGCCATTACTGCTTAATGGCAGTGACGCATGATGAGACAATCACCTTGAAAGTACGGCTGCTCCACATAACTTCCAAGACTAAAGGGCACTGAAGCATTACAGAGGCAGCATGTCTCCGTAATGCTTCCATAATAGCTCCGTTAACGCTTCTCTAATACGTTTGGTGACAGCTGCCAGATGCATGGGTCATCAGCTTACATGCCGTTTGGAGACTTCTAACAAAAAAAACTGCTCCATTACCCACCCATTAGCAATCGTCTATGGCCTTGCTAAGATTGTCAATAGTAATGCACTACACAATCGTAGTGAATTTAGTTGAAATGAAATTTCGTCACAGTTCGCCCTCAACAAGCACCAGTCATTTGAGAAGTTTCAAGGGCGAAGTACGTGCCAGGAGGTCACATGAGGGGGTCTTTTTCGCGTTTTTACCTCAAGGCAGTGTAGTCTACCATTGCCTGTGAAACTAGACCACATTTTTAAGAAAGCTATAATGTGGAACGCACATACTGTTGTGGTTCTGTTTCGTACACCTGAAGCAGGCCTTTGTTTTTGCAATAATGTGCGAACCGTGCACGGTTATTTGTTCTTCTCCTAGCGTCCTACAGTTGTACCTCACTTTATTGAACACTGGTTGTACGAATGCAGTTTTGTAACAAAAGTATTGTTTAGGATGCTATTTCAATATAACGAGGTTAAATTTCCCTTTATTAATAACTACTTTCCCTTTATTAATAACGAGGTTAAATTGTACGTGATGGTGCTGGTTCCATGCCCGAGGATGCAGTAATTTTGTGAAAAGATAGCAAAAGCCTTGTCATTTGTGAACACAGTTGAAGGCCCAAAGACTCTTATAGAGATATATATGTACGTAACAGCGTATTTCTTTACCTTTTTCTTTGTACAATGGACTGACTCTGTTTCGTAAAGCCTGTCAAGCTCAGTAGTACAACGACCTTTGTTGGGTTTCTCAGAGATTTAGTTCTTTGTTAGGGAGGACTTGTGATGCATATATTTCCAAGGTGCCTTTGTTTACGTTTTAGAGGGAATACATTGCCATTTTTGTTAAGTTTGCAA
This sequence comes from Rhipicephalus appendiculatus, assembly GCA_030522465.1. Lineage (NCBI taxonomy): Eukaryota > Metazoa > Arthropoda > Arachnida > Ixodida > Ixodidae > Rhipicephalus > Rhipicephalus appendiculatus. The sequence goes on along the minus strand of JALIZH010004201.1, from coordinate 11,051 downwards.
TTTTGACATTTTTCACTCCATATGTAGACATTTGCATCACAGTTCAAGGTTTTCTTTTTTTTTATGACTTGAAACACATTATTGGCGGTGATGTGCAGAACACTCCCCACTTTTGACAGCGTAAAAAATATGTTGTTATACATGTTACGGCAGCATAGAACAAATACAAATGTGCCTTTGTTCAAGTTCAAAGTGGAATGGCATTTAGGGTTTATTCCACGTAGTGAACAATGTGCCTTGATGTAAATCCACTGGAATTTCCTATCACTGAAACAAACTAGAACCACTGTACTCGCAGAACTCAGTTTTTTTTATACACAGTATTTTGTTCAAGCCTCAAATGCTCATGCAGACTCTAGAAGCGAAGTTCAAGTGTCCACTTAGTTCTACATTCCTATGTCTGGTAAGCTCCAGTTCACATTGTTGTACATATGTTTGTCGAACAAGTTGATTTTAGTGGCATGTTGGGATTCAGCTGGCAGAAAAATAAGCAATAGATTTTCGTTTGCCCTTCTGCGCCTTTCCTTCCGCATGGTTTGTAGAAGTTCTCGAGAATGTTTGAAGGGATGTAGGTAATGCAAAAACAGAATCTTGGAGATGAAAACTCTTCGGTGAAGCTTAATTATCTTTCAACAGCTGGCCACAATTGTTGCTGCAGTCTGAAAGTCAAGCCTGTTTAATCATTCGCGTCTGGCAATGCTGGCTCATTCGCTGCATCCTTTGTGTGCCTTTCATGTTTATAGACAACAAGAAAAAAGATTTTTATCGTAGGTAGCTTTTTGTTACAGTTAACTGCAATGATAAATATTTAAAAGTGGTCAGCTACATGGCCTGTGCATGTAAGTGCAAACTTAAAGAAAATGAGGAAGGAACAGATTTCAAGCTACACAGTCAAGAGTGACAACAGCAACTGGTGTGTGCTTCCTTGTATTGCCAAGTTCTGGGACATGACCTACTTGTGCTGAATTTAATTGAATTTAATTTGGACACTCACTTAGCCATTTCTCATTAACGAACATCTAGGGGTTGCATTTGTGCCGAAATATTTGACCACGAATAAGCTTAGCTTGGCGACCATACCTTACATTTTCTTGAAGTTCTCAATTTCTTGTTGGCCACAGGTTTTATACTGCTGTTAACACTGTTTCATTAAATGGTTGAGATTTGTATAAGTAAGCACTTCATATCTTGCTCTTTGTTTCCTCAGCAAAGAAAAACAAAAGGTGGCCATGTTTATTTTGGGTTTATACCACAGAAGCAGTTAAACACGCATTTAACTGTTGTTTGGACTGTTTGTACGCCTGTGTGGAACTACAAGCAGGCGAACATGGTGTAGGGTCATCCCGTGAGCTCTTAGCACCTGTGCCTGAGTTATGCAGTCCCTTGTGATCTTCATGGTTTAAGATAGGTGGCACATGCTGATCCTTCTAGCGATGTTTGGCCGATACGTCCAGCTTTCGGGCGCAGCCACTACATGCCTTGCAGATCATGCTGCTTCTATCCTTGATAATGCGTTAAGGCCCTCAAACTATTGGGATTGCGTTTTGCGTAGCTTTAAAATTTTTAAATCTAGGATAGCATTGGGGTTTTCACTTTCACAATGCACGGTCATAACGTTTGTAGGAGTAGAAAAGTCTCAAGGGTTCACAATCCTTCGTCTTGTAGTGCCAGAGAATGCAGTCTCTTGGATAGCAGTGACCTCAAGCTCAGCTTAAAGCTCAACTGAACATGCGGACTTTTTCAAACTGTACAATGCGCATAGGTAGGCAAACTGGGATTGTGTGCAATGTTGCGAGGCAATTTCAGGGGACATTGAGAGTTACCTTGTGATGGAACAGTGAAGGGAAACATCAAGTCATGCTAGACTGCTACGTTACATTCTTGGAGTTGCATTTAATTGGTCAGTCTTAGTGAACTGGAAAGAATGCAAGAAGTGAGATGGGTGCCAATAATATGAGCATAAAGCTTCAACTTTTATCTAACCTTAATGTGCCGGAGTCTGGTTGTTAATGACAGCGTAGTTAGACTGCATTTGATCTGGAGTGAGGTCTCGACCTGATCAGCAGCTCGCCCATATTTTTTATATGCACGAAGTATGACAACCTAATGTACTGCTAGAAAATTTTGCAATGTCGCACTGATGTTGGAAGTGCAACCTGACGCGAAAATTTGTGCAGTAGTAATGGCTCTCATTTGTGGTACAAATGAAATACAAGTTAGACTAGGAAAGGATAATTGCAAATTTGAACTTTGTATTAGTATTTATTTTCCCCATTAAGTATCCCCTTATAGAAAGGGTTTGCTGCAGTGATATGAAAACGCTGTAGAAGTGACAAATGTATAACAAACTGTGCAACTGATCATTGCCTTGTGATAATAGCATGAACACTTGGTGCCTTTGTAGCAAGTCTTAAATGGACATGGATAGAACGAAATATTAGTGCTACTTAGCGTGCAATTTTCTTTTGCTCATGGGTGCAGTCATTGATTTGTGTGTGGCGGTGTTGAGTATGCATCCCTTTACTGTGCTGGATCTGTGTGCACCACTTCGAACTTTGCATTTGTGATAGCCATAAAATTTCTGTTGAAAGCCCATGATGGCAGTGCTTTACCGAAATCATCTCATAAATAATCATGGAGGTGTAGTATTATCGATAGTTGGAGCACTCTAGAATTCGCCTTTGTAAAGTTTGTGTGTTGCAAAGGTTTCTTGAAGGCACTTACAGTAACAAAAGCACTTTCCAAACTGCCTCATGGGCGTGCAATTCGTACATGTTTTGCTTACGTTTCGGGGCAACATCACAAATGCGGTGTGTGCTGACATAAATAAATCGTGTGAATCTTATTACAAGTTACCTAACAACTAGAGAGGTGAAAATGGTTTTTGATGTACGAGGAAGTAGTAGTTATTTATGAAAGTGCTGGGATTGCTGTTTGTTGTAGAAAGCTTTGTAGCAGGAAACGTGCTAGGAAGCATGCAAATTGAAATGACCAGTGCGGACTGGTCAAATGTTGGTTTGTTTTTACCTCCCTCAACGAACATTCCGGTGCCGTTCTATTTCAATGTATGAATGAAGTGCATAGCTTCTCCTTCGTACCCATGTCCAAGTTATACTGAAGCAAGTACATTGCTAAGTTACAATAAAGAATTTACTTAAATTAGGAGTTGATAAGAAGTCTTCTGGGATGTTTTCTTAAATTTCAGATATGAAAGCAAGGCATTAAATCTGATGACAAATGATCTGATGCATGCGTTTGAATGTTTCGTTCACATAGTACATACCTGAATATGCACATAGAACATTAAATTGACATGATCACACACACGACATGAATGGCAGGATGTCATTAGTGATTTTTTCAGCTGAGATGTCTGAATATGCATGACATAATGCCATGATATGTCAGTACTCCCGGATTGAAATATGAAAATTTAGGGCTAAGTAACGCTCATATTTTCGCTTCCAGCATGTACAGTTCGTGTAGTATCGGCATAATTTTGACTCACGAGCAATTGCTCAGAGCAGTCGTTATACCAAGAAAAGAATGTAGACTTTGTTTCAATCTACGAGTACTGTACCTTACTTACCTGTCTCGAACATTAGTTGACCAAGTGCTGAATGTGCTCGCTGGTGTCTGTTAATTTTCGCTAGCAGCTAATGTCGGCCGGCACCTGATGCTTGCTCATGTTGCCTACCGCTGGCTAATGTCTGTTAAGTGGCAGCTTGTGTTGACTAGTGATGTTTGAGTGTTAGCAAGCCCTGGCTATCTGGATGATGGCATATGGTGCGGAATCTGCCATATTTTAATTTGTTTACGCTGCATTTCCATTGGCGGCATTTCGCATTGGACCATTGTCAATAACATTCCAAGCAGTGCCTGTGTTGTAGGGCACGCACGAGGCTTTTGCAGTCTCCCAAAGCACCACAACCTTGAACGGAAGTGTGCACAGCCTTTTTTATTTTTAACTGTGAAGCTTGTCTAGCTCAGCGTAAAATTTCGTGCCCCAAAACTATCATCATGAACTGACACACGCTTTTTTTGTCCTCTTCTGCTTTGCTACCAGAACATGTGTGCAGATTTCTCCGGTGTGGCCTGTAATAACCTTGATGGGTAAGAGAACAAGCACAGAGAGAGAGAAACAGAAAGATATAAAGAAATAGACATTCTTGCTGAAAAAAAATTCTTCACGAGGCGGGATTCGAACCCACATACGTTCGATCCGAAGGCAAGCGCCTAACCACTTGGCTATGGCACACTAGCAGAGCATGCATAACCTTGTATAGACTATTTTACGGATGGGTCTGAGTGCCGCCATATGGGGCTGTTAGCCTTTGTGTTTTGCATCTTTAACAACCAAACGAACAGTGTTACGGCAGACGGATACGCATGAAAATGGTTGGGTTGGCACTTGCGATGTTTCATGGCCTTATAAATTTACATCGCAATATACAAAAACAAGAAAACATCAGCTTAACAGCCCAAGATGGTGGCGCCCAGATGTCTTACAGAAAATAATCTACTGTCGTATAGCAAGGTGGTGGGAAAGGGAAGAGAGGGTGAGGAAGGGAAAGAGTAAAGCGTAGCACAGAAAGAATGAGAAAGAGAAATGCAGAAAGAGAAGATCAGCAAAGGAGAGAGAGAAAGAAATAGTGAGATAGAAGGGGATGAAAGAGAAATAAATAGAATAAACAAAAGAAATAGAGGAAGAAAATTTGCAAAACTTTACAAAACAGCAACAGCCAGGGCTACATTGGTGCCCATCAGCTCCGCTGTCTCTTCAGCATTGCGCCTTTAGTGCAAGCTATGCTAATTTTTAAATAAGCAGTTCTCGCACTAGGCGTCTGTGTCATTCTTTGCAGACAGTCATCAGCGAGTGAACCACATCCTGCACGTTTTCTTTTGCGATTCTGAAACCTGGTGAGAGACCCTTGAGCATACTATATACACTGCAAAGATGCAATGAGGGAAAGCCTCGGGGCAGTGTTACTACACACGAAGTCTCACTAATCATGGCATTGCACATTGAGCAGAACTGCATTTCTTTTCTGTTCATTCGTCGTAGAGTAGAATGTGGCCAGAAACGATTGCCCTTGTTTCGCTCGTGTAACAGTGAATATCAAGCAGTGAAACAAATGAGAGCATCGCATGTTAAAAGCATTTTATATATTGAAGCGGTCATCCTACTCCGCAGGATCAGGGGTCAATGTTTGAGCATACTTTACCTTAACAGGTATCCGCTAGACAAAACTACAGGAGAACGTTGATACACGAACACTGATATAACAAAACAATGGACCCTTTTCATTATCTGCAAGTGCGCTTCCCTGCTCTGCATATTTGCCCAACTAATGGCTGCACCTGTCGGGCTTTAAGTGGTGACGAGGTTCTAGCTGCATGTGCTGGGACTTGTCTATTATGCGTGTTTAGATCAAAAGAGCAGAGTCTACATTTTCCACGTCATAGCGCAAGCAAACTGCTCTTGAACACGCTGTTTGCAGCAAGTGGCTAGCGACCATTAGTTGGGCAAACTGCATAGCAGGAAAGCTAGCTTTACAATTTTGAAAAGGGTGTATTGGGGAGAATTGTATTGTCACTATGACAGTAACAGATTTATGCTTACAAGGAAGCTGGTGGTTACAGAGCAGTTCAGTTGGAGCATATGAAATGGGAAGTTAACTGCGGTTTCAGAAGCAGTTATTCTCTCAGTATAAAAAAAATCATAGTTGAAATCAGTGATGAACTTGTTAGTAATATATATAGGACATACAAACCACCACATATAATATACACAAAGACAAAACATACACAGTTAATGTTGAAAAAAAGGTGATTTACTAATATACTAGAACCGACTGATTTTGGCTAACTCTTGTCTTTTTGCTCTGATAACACTGTAATGAAATTATAAATGCATTACTATTCGCCTCTGCCTCAATCCATGAAATTCTTTGCACACTACACCTAATGCAAGGAGTGGGGCATTTTGTGTTAGCTATAGACTTGCTGTGAAGCCAAACCTCAATGTGATGTTTGCATGTTGCCCACACCCCATGAGAACTTGTGTATAGCACACAAGCTATGGTAAATTTTAAAGTGCACATATGATATTTCACCATGCATAGCCCACACCTCCAATTACAACACACACAAAATTCCAAGTTAATAACCCTCTCAAATAAGTTATGTTTTGAACAGTGTGGTGGGGACAACGTTTTGTACATACCCATTCACGATATTGCCAAGAACCTCGGCAATGAAGACAATACCATTCAGCTGGGTAAGGATGTAACCAATACTCCTGCTTTTACTGGTTTTTTTTTTGGGCTTCTATAGCGCTGTAGGGCCACTGTGAATATATTTCAGTCTACACAGCACACGAATAAATTTGGTGGCAGATATTGAAGACAAACTGGCTAAACTCAACAGCCAACACAGGCAGACCGTTTTAAGATGTTTGACACTCGCAAATGCTAAGGCCCGACATGTGCGCCCCATTGGATTGAAGGACCACAAAAGCGGCAAGCAGACCTACAAGTTTTTTATAAGTTTGTACAAATGGAACATGTAGTCATGATCCAGACTAAAAGCGATAAGTCATTGTTGATATGCTGTGTAAGCTCACCATCGGTAGTCATCTTGCTATGGCAATGATGCTGGCCAGTCTAGCTCCAACTATATACAGTTTTTGGTTCTGGTTTTATCTCCGATTGCATTACCCGAGCAATTCTTGACAGAAAAGGCAGATGTCTGAATTAGATAAATGCTGTATTCATTCATTTCAAGCTGGCAATTTAGTGTTAAATATTTTCCAGGGGCAGGGCGTAAACAGACATTGTTGACAGGATACAGTGTGTGTTCCATTGCATCCACTGCACCCCAAGTACTGCGAATTGAGGCACTCCTGCTGGTGAATCATTACTGCCGTCGCCATTTGGGGTCGGGCATATGTGAGCTGATTGGCCAAGTTCTAATTACCCAGCGAAAGCTAACCTGAGGATTGAAGTGAACAAAAGCTTGGTCCCATAAAAATGTATGGCCGCTGACTGGGGCCTGCAGTCGAGGTAAAATTAACTGAAGTCTACTGTATGCACATTGAGAGATCATATTGTGATACATGAGGACATGCCGCTGATTTTATATCTCCAAACATGATACGGTCATGCTCGAACATACACAGTGCAAGGTGATTCGCATATTAAAATGCAGGTGATGTAATGATATACGGTATATATAAATGTGAAAGGAGTTATGCAAAAAAGAAATGAATGCCGTAGTATGCTGAGCAACAAAATGTGGTGGTCAAGGCATAAACAGGTAGGCCTTACTTCTTGTCCTGCGCACACACATTTCGATCGGCAAACACACACCACGACTTATAACAGAAGACGTGCGTAGGGGATAATCGTAGCCGTTGGTATAAAATATAGATCTTTAGCGATGCTCGAGAAGCATTCGCATGTCACTCGGTTAGGCATTATGTGAGGCCATGCGCGTCGCAATAAACGCGCAGCGTGGTGAACGTTAGCATTCCTTCGAAGACATGTCATCATCCTGAGCATAGCAAGTTCGGCAGACAGCCATGTACTTGTCAGCACCTCCGATGACTTCCACCTGGAATTTAGAAGGCAGGAATGAAGCAGTTAAATACTACCTCTGATAATTTTAGAGTAAGATGCAACAACCATTCACATGGCATGCAACAAAATATAAAAGAGTTACTATCCCAAATTTCTGTATGCTTTTCAATTTCTGGTTCTTTGATCGTGGCACGCGTGCTAATACGAATAGGCTATCTTCGCCACATGCTTGCTTGTATTGGTAATGAATGCTTTGGTTGTAGGGCAACGCTTCTTTCTGAGATAAACAGGGCGCACGGGAATAAGTCAGTGTGCTCTTGTATTTTTTTTTTTTCCAATGCAGTTGCATAGTGTGACGAATGTACAGTGTGGTGCTAAAGGCCTAGTCAGGTGACTCGTAACGTCGCCTTTTGTCTCCTGCACCACGACAATCATGGGTTGTCAAATAAATAAATAAATAAATAACAATAAAAAAAATAAAGTCCGATGCAGGCGCCGATCTCAAGCAGAGTGGGCGATGAGGGTGTGCGAGCCATTTCTTATTTTGAGTAAGATTCAACCAGGCAGTTGTTGCTGGGCGGCCTTTCCTTTCGGCTGGCTATACATGGCCGTGCGATTCACTTTTTAGTTTTCTTCTTGTGGGCACAAGTTCGCTCAATAAAGAATTCACCTCACTATCGTTAGGCTGTTGGTGCCTGCTTGATTGCATTCTACCTCCACCATGTGACAATATAGCATCCTTTGATGTACATGTCAGCTCCGTACAGATATAGCCAAGCTCGTTTTAGACAAATCTTGACAGTTCCCGTGGAAACTGATAGTTACCACATTTTCTTGCGTATGACCCGCACAGAATAAACAAAAAATTTAAAGCTGGAGTTGGGGTGTGGATTGTATGGAAATTTCAATGTGTAAATTGGCTTCACGGCACGGCTTCACGGTAATGCAAGAAAGGCGGGCCTCACTCCAATGTGCAAGGATTTTTTGTTTTGTTTTTTTACGGTTTGTAGTGGGGGGGGGGGGGGGTGGATTATATGCAGAGGTGGGTTATACATGAGAAATTCGGTATGTTACTTCATACTGAAACACACCGCAAAGAAAACAGCACACAGAGAAGACGCAGCACACGTGCCAAACGTTTCGCTATGTTACATAGGCTGCATCATTAGTTTCTCATGTTCAGGCTTGCTTTTCAAGACATAGCGATATTAGTGATGACACTGTAGTTCTTTTGTTGCAGTCTTACAAACTGTTAACAAAGTCTTCAATGATAGGCCATGCCTTTTTTTTTTTTTTGCATCATGAAAATCGTTTTCGCCTTGTCTTTGTGTTCAGTACGTTCTTGAAGTACAGCTTGAAGTACTGAATCACAGCTAGGTTGTCAACATTTATGTAAATGTTTGTGTAACCAAAGGTTGTATAGACATAATGAAAGCTATATAGAGGAAGCCATGTAGGAAATGTAGTTAGCGCAACTAGAAGATGTCCATTGCCAACAACTTTGCTAAGGTTAACCTGTCAGTGTTTATTGTGTTCTTTCATACACATGCTATCTTCGAATCCAGTTTGTTAGGCTTCATACTCGTTTTTGGCAACCACAAACATGCCTAACTATTGCAACGTACTTGCCACTGTGGCTGTGACGCATGTTTGCTTGCAATGAAGAGCTCAGAGATATCAAACATACAGACAGCCAAACTGAATGCTCGTCTTGCCTGTGAAGGCCTCCGTAAACTAGTTTAATCCGTGCCATCTCTACCACCTTCACGCTCAGTGTTCATACCAATTTTAGGTCCATCACCACTAATGAGACTAAAAAATGTTTGCAATGGAATGCGTAAATAATCATGATGTAGCACGAAAAGACAATACGGACACAAAGAACCACAATAGCGCCTGTGGTTTGTGGTTCTCTGTGTCCGTATTGTCTTTTCGCGCTACATCATGATTATAAGCAAACACCAACTAGCCTAATAACTAGTCCTTCTGCAATGGAATACCTGTACTTTGGCCATGGTAAGAAAGCTGTGAGACAAAAAGATAAAAAAAAGAAATCACACCAACCTCTTTCTCTTGTCCTCGTCGTTTTGTATAGGCTGCCTCGGCATAGCATACCATGCACACCGCAGAAAGCTTGATGACGCTTTCCGACAATGGCACAAGTGTGAGAATGCTGGGAAAGCCCTGGAGGAAATGTGACAAAATCATGAAATTTTATGATGTCTGTCCACAAACCAACATCCAACAAACGACTGTAGTGTTATAGTCACTTCTCTCAGCAATAGCTGTCTACAACGAAATTTCATTGCTGTTTTCAATAGCAATTATTTAAAATAATTCATTTTTCTTTAACTACCCAGATGTGTTCACGTAGACTTTGTTTGAAATAATGTCATCCAGTACTTCACCTAGTACTTAAGCCTTGGAGTTCCATGCTCCACAAATTTAAACTCGATACTAATATTGTTGAGCAGTGTAGTGTAATGGGCTTGATGACAGAGATCCATGACAAACAAAGAAATGTGCATCCACACAACGAAGTGAGCATTCAAAAGAACTTGAACTCCTGATTGAAAAAAAAAAGTTTTACCTGGCATTGTAACTGCAAGTTTTGAAAGTTAATACTATGCAAAATTTCAATACATAAGTGGCATCTGAAAGAAAGAGCTGTGCAATTTATGACAGTCACAGTTGAGCAAAAAAACACATTACGCCATACACTCAAACCTCATTATAACGAAGTTGCATCTTGCACGAAAATAAATTCGTTATATCCGGAAATTCGTTATAGAGGTATATTCTTAGCACTGTGTCTATTGCAAGAGTATTATTCATTTATTTCGTAATAACCGATATTTCGTTATATCGAGGTTTGAGTGTATTTCTGATGAAGGAATTCTAGCAGGAAGGATCGATGGAGAAGCTGAGAGGGACACCTGGTAAATATTCAGTTATTATCACATCTCAGATGGCATTAGACGGTCCACAAATTTGCAGATGATTATTGAATGCAAGTGATAGAAAGTTCGCCCCACACATTTATGCTTTAGCATGATTCATATAACTATGCAATTAAATGTGGGCAAATTTTAAGTATATGATGGGACCACAGGGTGCCAACATTTCCTTACAGCAAAGGTACAGCTAATTTTAGCTTTCACCATCCATGTCATTCTTGGAGGAAAAAAGAAACATTTTTAGATTGCAGATTTTTTTTTTCAGTGCTTTAAATCAAAAAATTAAACATACAAATTTACTCAAAAAAAATTTTTTTTTTCTCGGAGAATATAGAGAAAAGTAGGTTATGTGTAGAAGGTTGGCTTCACTACAAGACTTGCAATTACTTCTCCTTGTGGTATTGCAGTTGTAAATGATATCATAGCATTGCGGCAACCGCTGTGCATGAAAAAGTGAACTAGACACAAGGTCCTGTTCAGATCATCCTTGGCAAGACAAATTGGGACATTTTCT